>JAGFNQ010010528.1:0-83139 GCA_024364735.1 Boesenbergia rotunda | reverse complement strand
ATGCCCAGAGATAGTTAGCACTGAAAAGGAAAGGGTCAGTTTAATGCTCAAGATGCTGAGGCCTCAGATAGCTCTGAATGTGGCCGACGGTGGTAATAGACTGCAGACTTCGGAAGAACTAGTAAGTTGTGCTTTGATCACTGAACACTACTTAAATAGTATAAAGGCCTCACGTGTGCAACAACAACAGGCATCAGCCCAGAAGTCCCAAGGAAACCCTCAAAACCAACAAAATTGGAAAGGAAATTCAGGCAAGAGGAAGCAGTGGGACCAGAAGTCTTCTGAGGGCAATAAAGGGGACTCATCAAGCAAGCAGCTCAAGTATTCCCCTTGCCAAAAATGTGGGAAGATGCATCCCGGAGAATGTCGTCAGGGCATGAGCGGATGCCATATTTACGTAGCAGAAGGAAACATGATGAAGGCTTGCCCTAACCGGTCGAGTATTGGCGGATGTTATATCTGTGGAGTAGTAGGGCACCTGGCCAAGGCTTGTCCTAAAGCAAAGTCGCCTCCACCACAGCTCCTTCAGTACGGGGGTGGATCAACCCAGTTGCACCAGATGCAGCCAGCAATGGAGGGACCCTATTTCAGTTAAGCGAGAATGGAAGCCCCACCAGCCACGACCAACGCCAGAATTTTCGCCATCACCAAGGAAGAGGCGGCAAATTCTCCTACTATGGTCATAGGTCGAATACTCATCTCATCCCAATATGCTGTTGTGTTATTCGATAATGGGGCAACCCATTCCTTTGTTTCCATGTTTTTCTCTAAGAAGCTAGGGATCCCACCAGAAAGATTGAGTCAGGAGTTCTTAACAACTTTACCGTCGGGGGAAGTAATGGCCTCTACTGACGGGGGATCAGACTCGGGATCAGACTTTGACGGGGACGCCCGGGTCGCTGTGGGTGCCCGGGTTGACTCTTATCCGTTGACTTCTCGATGGCTTGCCTCTTATCCGCTTCGTTAGCTTAAGCTCGAGGCGCCCGGACCATCCGGGGCGCCCGGGAGCATGGGGGCACCCGGGAGCACGGGGGCGCCCCGCCCATGAGCTGTCGAGGTGTACATTTGCTCCACTTCTTTTTGTATTCACCTTGGGGGCACCCGGGACACTCCGGCGCCTTACTCAGCTTCTGCCTCACTCTTTTGAGGCTCTCTGAGCTGCAGACACTCGTTCCTTCGGTCCTGCATCCAGGGTTAGTCCAAAATAACACAGAGCAATAATATGTTAGTTTTATACAGCCTTAGTTGTCTTGGTTCTGACTTTGGGTCTCCAAAATGGAGCCCTAGGTCGAACCGACACCTACTGTTCCCTCGATGGGGAGTGCGTCCTCACCTACTCCTCTCGGGAAAATTTACCTGATGCCAACCGGCTCCTCCGGTTGGACTTTTGCCCAGCAGTCCTTCACCAGGTGCCTAGCTGTCCTTCGCCAGGTCTTCAGTACCAAGCTGTCCTTCGCCTGGTGCCTAGCAGTCCTTCGCTAGGTCTTCGTCTCCTAGCAGCCCTTCGCTAGGTGCCCAGCGGTCCTTCGCTAGGTCTTTGCATCCTGTCATTCCTTCGCCATGTGCCTAGCAGTCCTTCGCTAGGGCTTTGTATCCTGGCATTCCTTCGCCAGGTGCCTAGCAGTCCTTCGCTAGGGCTTTGTATCCTGCACACTTGAGTAACATGTTAGATAAACATTATATCTTAACTTTTGAACCCTTTTGCCATTATCAAAACACAGGTTCGACTTGGGTGCTTTCTGCACCAACAATCTCTCCCTTTTTGATTTATGGCAACCCTGGTTCAAAAAGTTAAGTTAATCAGAACATATAAAATAAAATTTTGTTTCCTCCCCCTGGAAGGAATCTCCCCCTAGATTTTTCAAAAGTTCGTGGGGTTTTGAAACTAACTTCTAAGTCTAAAGATGGATTTAATTTTACTTAGAACAATTTTCAACAGAAACTTTAAAGACATATTTTCCAAAATAATTTTGGTTGTGCACTTTGGAATATATATACTTATAGGAAAATTTTGAAAACTTAAGTTTAAATACTTAGAAAATTTTGAAAACTTAAGTTTAAGTACTTGGAAAATTTTGAAAACTTAAGTTTAAGTACTTAGGAAAATTTAATACTTTTGAAAATGAATTAAGTACTATTTGAATAAAGGATAGAGTTTGAAATTTTGGATTTAGAAAAAAATTTTAAAATCTCTCCTTTCCTATCTCTCCCCCTTTGCCATATATCAAAAATAAAGAAATATAGCAAAAAAAAGATTGCATAATAGCAGAGAAAACAAACTGCATAATTTGCTGTACTGAACCAATTCAGGATTTGAACTAAACCAAATCAGTTTCAATTATCTCTTTTAGGGTCCTGTCTAACCCAATTAGCTACTTACTAACTGTTATAAACAGTAATTTTTGCTAGGGTTAGTCAAGTTAAGTGTTTTGTTCAAGTTAGATTTTCTAAACTTGACACTTGACTTGATTACTGTTTAAGTTGTATTTAGTGCCCCAATTACTGCAGATGCACTGACTTAAAGCATCTTGAATTAAGGCAAAGACCTAAGCATCTCAACCCATTCTAGGTTATCAATCAAAAGTACCCTAAGGTGCTTGTGAGATGCTGGCTTCTAGATCTATAGGTGCATGTAGTTCTAGGGTTAGGGCCTAGGCTATGTCCATTTACGAAAAAGCCCTAGTTTTGAAGGGGGTAGTTTTAAAATAAAACTAAGTTGAAAACTTTATTTATTTTTAAAAACTTTTCAAAACTAAGTAAAAGCTGATTTTGAAAGCAATTAAAAACTAATTTAGAAACTGATTTTAAAATGAGTAGAGCAGTAAGAAAAACCAAAAAGTAGAGTAAGCTTATTCTACCAAGCATAATCTTAACTGCCTTCTTAGTGAGCTGAACTCAGACTCAGGTAGGGGTTTAGTGAATATGTCAGCTAAGTTAGATTTAGAGTCTACATGCTTAAGGACTATTTCACCCCTGGCTACATGGTCTCCTACAAAGTGGTGTTTCACTTCTATGTGTTTAGTTCTGGAATGTTGAATTGGGTTCTTAGTTAGATTAATCGAGCTTATGTTGTCAATGAAAACCTAAGTTTGGGTATAGTTTGAATCCTTTATGGGATGCAATGGCTAATAACATCGTAATGGACTCAAGTCTAGCTACTAGGGCATTTGTTTCGTCGATACCAGGTTCAGGTACTAGTTCCCAGACTTGGTTCCTCTCAAATTGGGCTAACTCCTCTTGCATAGCTATGATCCAATCAGGATCAGGTAAGGCTTCTTCTATAGTCTTAGGTTCTATTTTTGAAATCATTGCTATTTGACTAAGGTTTCTATAGGACGACCAAGTTCTAACTCCTAGAGTTGGATCACCCACAATTTGATCGGTTGGGTGACTGAGTCTGGGTTTCTTAGTTTTTCTAGAACTTGGTTTAGCCTCAGGTCTGGTTGGTCGGTTTGGTTCACTATTTGATTCAACTCTTTGAGCTGGTTCAATAGTTAGTTCGTTTATGGGTTCAATTAAAGATTCAACAACTTGTTGATTATCTTCTTGATCAGTATTTGATGAAGCTAGATTTGGATTATCAGATTTTGAGTTAATTTCTTCATCAAATATTAGATTGGTTGTTTCTTTAATTTTCTTAGTTTGTTTGTTGTAAACCCTATAGGCTCTACTTGTTGTTGAGTATCCTAAGAAGATGCCTGGGGTTGACTTAGACTGGAATTTACCTAGATAGTCCTTGGTGTTTAGGATATGGACTTTGCACCCAAAGACCCTTAGGTAGTGTAGGTTTGGAAGTCTATGGTAGTATAATTCATAGGGTGTTTTGTTGTGTCGCTTGTTAATCAGGACCCTATTTTGGATGTAGCAAGTCGTACTAATTGCTTCTGCCCAATATTGATTAGCTAAGTTGAATTCATTGAGCATAGTCCTAGCGGCTTCCTGTAGGGTTCTATTTTTCCTTTCAACTATCCCATTTTACTGGGGGGTTTTAGGACACGAAAATTCGTGTATATACCCATTTACCTTACAAAATTCCTCGAACCGTTGATTTTCAAACTCTTCCCCGTGGTCACTCCTAAGTCTTTTAATTTTAGTATCGTTTTGGTTTTCAATTAACTTACAAAAGTCATTGAATAGGTTTAGGGTTTCATCTTTGGTCTTTAGAAACCTAACCCAGGTGAACCTAGAGTAATCATCAACTATTACTAAGCAGTATCGGTTTCCTCTTTGTGACTTGGCTCCATGTGAATCAAATAGATCAAGATGCAGGAGCTCAAGTGTGGTTTGAGTTTGATCAGATTGGATTGGTTTGTGATTAGACCTGGTTTGTTTACCTTGATTACATGATTCACATATTAAGTTTTCATGATTTTTAATTTTAGGAATACCTTTAATTAGGCCGAGTTGGGTGATTTTTGAAATAACTCTTAGGTTAGTGTAACCTAATTTCCTATGCCAGAGGTTTGATTGTTCTAACTGAGTTAACATGCATTTAGGTACTAGGGGTAGGTTTATAGTGTAAACATTATTTTTCCTAGTTCCCTTAAGCATGATTTCTGAGTCTTGCAGGTTTCTAATCAGGCAGTTAGAATTGTTGAAGGTAACTATATAACCAGAATCACACAACTGACTTATGCTAAGCAAGTTAAATTTGAAGTTTTCAACGAAAAGAACTTTCTTAATAACAAAGTCAGATTTAAGTTCAATATTACCTGACCTAATTACCTTGAGTGTAGCATTGTTGCCAAATGCCACTGAGCCTAGGTTCTTGAACTTGAGTTTGTTGAATTTCAATTTATCTCCAGTCATATGTTTGGAGCAGCCGCTATCCAGCATCGATTGGTCCATATCTTTATGTTCCTATACATAAAGAGTTTTGATGATTTAGATCCAATTAGAATCAGGAATAGCTTAAATTGATTTTCACAACCTAGTCTGTCTCACCCAATCTAGGGTTAGCAATCGCGTTAGCCTTATAGGTTTTGTGAGATAGATTTTGGTAAATAGAATTATTTTGAAAAATTATGATTTATTTTGAAAAAGTCTAATTAATTTTTGAAAGCAATTGATTTGAGTTTATTTTAAAAATAATGTTTGAATCTATAATTAACTGAAAATTTATGTTAGATTCGAATTTGACAAAGAATAATTTGAATTTCAAATATTGGCTTCCAGGTCTTGGCGAGGCACTAGGCCTTCTTTGGTCGTAGCCTTATTGGATCATCAACCCTTTCCTTGACAAAGCCTTTTAATGAAACTTCATTTTCAAAACTATTTTTTGAAAAATTCTGGTCTAACTAGTTTGGGTCTTGGATCGGTAGCTTCGGCTAGTTCCACCAGTCTAAAGAGACCAAGTAGAGTATACTTGACCTTATTAGAATTGGCTTCCCTAACGTACTATCATCTCACGGCCACCCAATACTATGTTGTTCGAATTTCAGTTAAGTTGGTTCAGTCCTTAAACTAACCATTCCTATGTCTAAGCATGGCAAATTACAGAAATTAAATAAACAATCAATCATGCAGATTGCAAACAAGAATTGAATTTTATCTAACAATAAATATTGTTTTTAATTTGGCTCCCCCTGGACTATAGCCACGATAATAGTTTGGCAAGATGTGAATCTTGTCCTTGGGGATCCAATACTGATTTGATCCAGTTTGTTTGTTTAGGTACAGTTTAGGTACCCATGCCTGAACTTTAGGTCTGGACTGGTTCAGTACAGCATAGTAGGATCTTTATCTTGATTTGGTTCTATTGCCTAGTCCGGATCGATTTAGAACTGATTTCTGTTTTCCATGAATCATGTCAAGACCCTTGGAACCAGAAGTGAATCGTTCTAAAGCTGATCTAAGGTCCTTAACCTGAGTTTTCAGGGAGGAATTCTCTTTCTCAAGTTTTTCAACTTGAGTAGAGATTCCTTCTTGAACCTTCTCAGTTAAGGATCTAGAGTCAGCTCCCTCTTTCAGGAGTTTTACTTCCTGTCAGAGGGATTCGACTCGGAGTTTAGCTTTCGCCAAATCTCGAGAAAGATAAGAAATTAACTCATTTAACTGACTTCTAGAAAAACCACTTACCTTGATTTCACCGTCCTCTGAAAATGTCAGTCTGCCGTCGTCCTGTTCCGATTCTGACTCGGTCTCGATTTCTTCTGAGGCGGTTAGCGCGAGCAGGTTCGACTGTGGGACGTCTTCTTCTTCGGAGGAGGAGGACTCGTCCCACGTTGCTTGATGTGCCTTTTTCTTCCTCGTCTTCTTTGTTTCCTTCAGGTTGGGGCATTCGGTCTTGTAGTGGCCCTTGTTCTTGCACTCGTAACAGGTCACGTTGGGCTTGTTCTTTTCATTTGAGGGTTCAGCTGGTTCATCCATTCTTCGGCTGGCTTTCCTTCTGCTGGTTTGGTTCTTCAATTCCTTGTAGTAGTTCCGGGCCAGTCGGACCAGCTTAGGTCGATCTCCTTCATCTTCTGAGTCTGAGTCTAAATCAGACTCGGGTGCAGGTTGAGGTTTCTTCTTGGATACTTTTCCAGCTTTACCTGTAATAAAGGCAATGCCTTTCTCTCACAAGATATGGACAAGGTGTTATATGGTATTTGTAAGATGGATAGGATGGGTTTTCCTTATGTTAAGATGGTTCGGAAATTACTGTAACAAGTAATACCATAAAAAAGGAAGGCTTGTCCCATCCTCTCTTATCTCTGGTTCTATCCTGTTCTCTCTAGTATTAATCTTGAATTCCTGAATGCTATTACTGGAGGAACTGGTCTTTATTGGCAAAATCAGGCATCTCAGAATCTGTATTTGTTTTCCCTCTGATAGCTTTGGATTTGCAGATTCTGATTGTTCCAGTAGCTAAAATTTGGCTGATCTTCCTGCAATTTTGACTCTGTTATATGATCTAATTCCATTTGACTGGTTTAGTTTTGAATATGATGGGTTGAAGCAAATGCTATTAGAGATAAATTCTGATTTGTCCTTTTGTAACAGTTTTTGGTTATGCTGAATTTTGAGGAAAGATCCTACGGCAAAAATCTTATTTGATAGGCTTTCTGGATTGGATTTTCTGATATTTGTTGGTTTTGATTGGTTGAAGATTTTATGATCCAATCTAAATTTCATTGAGTCTTACTGAGGAAATGTTGTTTGTCTGCCACACTTTTGGAAAAATAGTAGCTCTCTCAGCCAGGGCTATTTAACTCCTGTTCAGACATTATAGCTCTGTTCCTTTTTCTCCGTCTTTGAGTTCTGCTTAATTGTATTGATTTGGAGCTTATCTGGGGATGGACTATCTGCTAGTCAAATCTACATTATAGCGAGGACATTATCTGCTAGTCAAATCTATTGCGGATTGGTTTCGACTTGAGGCTGTATTTGCAATAGTGGCTTGCTCTTGATTTCTGTTCAACTTTCAGAATCTGTATTTGCTGAATTATATTTCTGGATAGTCAAACCTTATATCTAGAGTTCTATGGGTTTTCTCTTTTATGAATCTGGAAATTTGATATCGAGCTCTCTACTGAATTCTGAAATTTTATTCCTGTAATCGTTTTCTGAAAATGAACGGTATTGTGTATGTCAGTCTTTCAGATCGATCTCGGGTGCATTATGACTGATTCTGCTGGTCGAAGGACGAGAATGGAATACTCTGAATATAAGGAAGTTTTTTATCCTTTGAAGATATTTTCTTAAAGGCTCCTTATGGTTTGTGCTTAGAAAGGCTAGCAGAATCTCAGAATTTCTGCAGGTTTCTTTATATGATTCTTGATATGCAAGGTGGATTTTCCCATGCTCAGAATTTCGTGAATTCTTATTAATATTCTTCAAGGTGTACATTTCAACAGGGGAAGTAAACAATACAAGGAAAATGTGTTTTGAGTGAATATTTTCTATTTGTGCTTGTTGGGTTTCCAATTGTAAATCACTGTCTTTTGTAATTCTATATCAGAAGGTCAGGTTTGGTCCCCCTTCTAATATAGATTTTCCTTCACTTGAAATAAGATTCTTTTTTCTCGTAAAAAAAAAAAAAAAAGGCAATGCCTTTCTCGGCCAGGGTGCAGTTAGTCTGCTCATGCAATTCAAGTTCTGAAAATAGTTCATCTAGTTTAATTTTTGAAAGGTCCCTTGAAACCTTGTATGCATCTACCATAGATGCCCACAAGGTATTTCTCGGGAAAGCATTTAGAGCGTACCTTATCAGGTCACGGTTTTCTACCTTGTGATCGATTGTGTGTAGTCCGTTCATTAGTTCCTGAATTCGGGCGTGGAGCTGAGCTGCTGTTTCATTGTCGTTCATCTTGATCGTATACAGCTTGTTCAGGAGGAGATCTCTCTTGCTGATCCGAGTGTCTGAAGTTCCTTCGTGCAGCTCGATCAATTTCCCCCACAGCTCTTTGGCACTGTTGAATGGACCCACCCGGTTCAGCTCCTCTTTTGTTAAGCCGCATTGGAGGGTCTGGGTTCCCTTTGCATCAGCTTCAGTCTTCCGTTTCAGAGCGGTGTCCCACTCTGTGTAGGTCTGAGGTACTCCTTCAGCATTCTTTGGAATCTCCAACCCGGACTGGATGATTATCCACATGTCCACCCGAGTTTTCAGGTGGACCTCCATTCTGCTCTTCCAGTAGGAGAAGTCCTCCCCACTGAAGAGAGGTGGTCTTGCGGTGCTGAAACCTTCTTGCATGGCCATTCTATCTGAAAAGTAAACTAAAAGGAAAGAAAATATCCCAAGACTTTGTCTTGGATTAGTAGTGCGGGAAGTAAAAGAAAAATATTTGTCGAGGGGGGGTTGCACTAACCTCGATTAACGAGAAAAATTTCGAACGAAAAAAAATATTAAAAAGATTTTGTAAAATTTGAAAAATTCTCAAATTGGTGGTTGCACCAAATTTGAGCTTCCCCGCTCTGATACCACTTGTTGGATCG
Organism: Boesenbergia rotunda; assembly: GCA_024364735.1. Classification (NCBI taxonomy): domain Eukaryota; kingdom Viridiplantae; phylum Streptophyta; class Magnoliopsida; order Zingiberales; family Zingiberaceae; genus Boesenbergia; species Boesenbergia rotunda. The sequence goes on along the minus strand of JAGFNQ010010528.1, from coordinate 74,223 downwards.
AGAGAAACGATAGAGGGGGGTGAATATCGTAAAACGTTCGGATTCGTAAAAGTGAATTAGCAGCAGAAATAATTAAAGTAAAACACACGTGAACACCAAGATTTTACTTGGTTCGGAGTCGCGGTCGGCTCCTACTCCAAGGCTCACGGTCGTTGACTGTTTACTGCGAGCAATTCTATATGTGCAAAAAGTTTACAGAAATAGATTATAAGATTAGTACAGTAAACTAAAAGAAAGCCGCTCTATGATACCGACGTCCGGAGTAGATCGTATTTCGAAGCAGAGGGACGTCGTCGGTGCTTGTATCTCGAGTCGGGAGGTTTCCGGGATAGAGCGCTGGAGCAGAAGAGCGTGAATGTGTTGGAAGAATTGTTGTTTTGAAGCCTTGGGGTCGAGGGCCTTTTTATAGCCCCTGGGGGCGCCCGGAACGTTGGGGGCACCCCCCCCCCCACGTGTCATCTGATCCGAGCTCCTCTCGGTCAGCTTTGATCCCTTCAAACTCGGGATCAGACTTTGACGGGGGCGCCCGGGTCGCTGGGGGCGCCCGGGTCGCTGGGGGCGCCCGGGTTGACTCTTATCCGTTGGCTTCTCGCTGGCTTCTCCCGGGTTTACCATCCGGGGCGCCCGGGAGCATGGGGGCTCCCGGGAGCATGGGGGCGCCCGGGAGCACGGGGGTGCCCCGCCCATGAGCTGTCGAGGCGTACATTTGCTCCACTTCTTTTTGTATTCACCTTGGGGGCGTCCGGGAGACTCCGGGCGCCCTACTCAGCTTCCGCCTCACTCCTTTGAGGCTCTCTGAGCTGCAGACACTCGTTCCTTCGGTCCTGCATCCAGGGTTAGTCCAAAATAACACAGAACAATAATATGTTAGTTTTATACAGCCTTAGCTGTCTTGGTTCTAACTTTGGGTCTCCAAAATGGAGCCCTAGGTCGAACCGACTCCTACTGTTCCCTCGACGGGGAACGTGTCCTCACCTACTCCTCTCGGGAGAATTTACCTGATGCCAATCGGCTATTCCGGTTGGACTTTTGCCCAGCAGTCCTTCGCCAGGTGCCTAGCTGTCCTTCGTCAGGTCTTCAGTACCAAGTTGTCCTTTGCCTGGTGCCTAGCAGTCCTTCACTAGGTCTTCGTCTCCTAGCAGCCCTTCGCTAGGTGCCCAGCGGTCCTTCGCTAGGTCTTTGTATCCTGGCATTCCTTCGCCAGGTGCCTAGCAGTCCTTTGCTAGGACTTTGTATCCTGGCATTCCTTCGCCAGGTGCCTAGCAGTCCTTCGCTAGGGCTTCGTATCCTGCACACTTGAGTAACATGTTAGATAAACATTATATCTTAACTTTTGAGCCCTTTTGCCATTATCAAAACACAGGTTCGACTTGGGTGCTTTCTGCACCAACAGATTATACTTGGAAGAATAGGCTTAATTTACTTCTATTTTTCTTACTGCTTTACTCGATTTTAAAATCAGTTTCTAAAATAATTTTAAAAAACTGCTTTACTTCATTTTCAAAATCTTTTTGGCATGTCTTTTTAAAATAATTTTTTGACTTAGTTTTTATTTTCAAAAACTACCCCCTTCAAAATTAGGTGTTTTTTCGAAAATGGACTTAGCTTAGGCCCTAACCCTAGAACTGCATGCACCTATAGATCTAGAAGCCAGCATCTCACAAGCACCTTAGGGTACCTTTGACTGATAACCTAGAATGGGTTGAGATGCTTAGGTCTTTGCCTTAATTCAAGATACTTTAAGTTAGTGCATCTGTAGTAATTGGGGTACTAAATACAAATTAAACAGTAATCAGGTTAAGTGTCAAGTTTAGAAAATCTAACTTGAACAGAACACTTAACTTGACTAACCCTAGTGAAAACTACTGTTTATAACAGTTAGTAAGTAGCTAATTGGTTTAGACAGGACCCGACAGAGATATATCAAATTGATTTGGTCTAGTTTAAATCTTGAATTGGTTCAGTACAACACATTATTCTTTTACTATATCCTTGTGCAATTTAGTTTTTCTATATTTACTTTGTTTTTTGATATATGGCAAAGGGGGAGAGAGTGAAAAGGAGAGAAGATTTGAAAATTAAATTTTTTTTACAAAATTCAAATTTTCAAAATTTTCTTTATCCTTTCTTCAAAAAGTACTTAATTTAAAGTTTCCTTCAAAACCGTCCTTTTCAAAAAATTTCTAAGTACTTGACTTAAATTGGTTTTCAAAAATTTCCAAGTACTTGACTTAAATGGTTTTCAAAAATTTTCAAGTACTTGACTTAAATTGTTTGTAAAATTTTCTAAATACTTGAGTTAAAGTGTTTGTTATCTCTAAGTACTTATGTTCAAACTTCTCAAATGAGAAAAGTTTCTAAGTATAAACTTTATAAAAGTACTAAAGAGATTAAAAAAAAATTTCAGAAAATGTTTAGAAAATTGTCTAAGTTATTAACTTGAAGATTTTTTCAAATGTAAAATGTTTAAGTATAAATTTTCCAAGTGCCCAACCAAAATTTTTTTTGAAAATGTTTTCTAAAACTTCTGTTGAAAAATGTTCTAAGTGTTGAAAAATTAATTTCTTCTTTAGACTTAGAAATTTTTTAAACCCCACGAATCTTTGAAAACCCTAGGGGGAGATTCCTTCCAAGGGAGGAAACTAAACTAGTATTTTACCTGTTTCGATTAACTTAACTTTTTAAATTGGGCTGCCATAAATCAAAAAGGGGGAGATTGTTGGTGCAAGCAGCACCTAAGTCAAACCTGGGTTTTGATAATGGCAAAGGTTTCAAAAGTTAAGATATTATGTTGATCTAACATGTTCACTAAGTGTACAGGAAAAGAAGCCCTAGGTACACTAGGCACGAAGTCCTGGTCGAGGACTAGGCACGAAGCCCTGGCAAAGAGCTGGGAACCGAAGACCTACTCGGAAGGTGGGCACGAAGACCTGGTCAGGTGCATCGGGCATAAGTCCAACCGGAGGAGCCGGTTGGCAAAAGGTAAACTCTCCTGAGAGGAGTAGGTGAGGACGTGTTCCCCGTCGAGGGAACAGTAGGCGTCGGCTCGACCTAGGGCTCCATTTTGGACACCCAAAGTCAGAACCAAGACAGCTACGGCTGTAAAATTCACTAACATACTTGCTTTAGTTTGTGTGGTACTAACCCTAGATGCAGGACCGAAGGAATGAATTTCTGTAGCTCAGAACGCCCCAAAGGAGAGGGGCAGCAGCTGGGCAGGGCGCCTCGGAGGTCCCGGGCGCCCCCAAGGTGAAGCCAAACAAGAATTAAGCAAGAAAACGCTTCGAAAGCACACTGGGTCGGGCGCCCCCGTGCTCCCGGGCGCCCCGGATGCCTCGGGCGCCCTGGGTCCAAGCTAACGAAGCGATTGAAGCTGAGAAGTAAGCAGACCGAGTCAACCAGGGCGCCCCCTGCTTCCCGGGCGCCCCTGTCAAACCCCATGCCCGATCCTGGAGGGATAAGGGTTGACGAAGTTGCGGATGAGGGTATGCGGATCGGTAGACACGTGGAGGGCGCCCCCAGCATCCCGAGCGCCCCCAGGTGCACTATATAAGGGGCTCGACCCCCAAGGCTTCGACAACAACTTTCCAAACGCCTCTACGCTCTTCGACTCAAGCGCTCTGCTCCAGAAACCTCAGATTTCGAGATTCTAAGCGCCGACGACGACCCTCCGCACCAAAGTACAATCCATACCGAGCATCGATCTCGAAGAGTAACTCTGTTTTCTTTTACTGCAATTTTACAGTACAATTCTTTGTAAAATTCTTTGCGCATTATAGAATTGCCCGCAGTAAACGATCAAGGATCGTAGGCCTTGGAGTAGGAGCCGACCGCGACTCCGAACCAAGTAAATCCTTGTGTTCGCGTTTGGTTGTTTTAATTTCCGCTGCTTATTCTCTTAAACTTTTATCTGAAAAAGTTTTACGATATTCACCCCCCCCCCTCTATCGTATTCACTCGATTCAACACTAACTTAATTTTTGATAAGGAAATTGAACCAAAACATGATAATTAAAAATTGAACCAATCAAATACTGATCAGGAAGACAATGAACCAACAATTGAGCCATCAATTGAACCATTGAGTGAACCTCTAAATGAACTGACTCTTGAACCAACTACTGAGGTCTCAACTGAACCTATAAGAGAACCAACCCTAGTAATTGAACCAAACACTGAACCAAACCGTCCAGCCAGACCTGAGGCTGAACCTAGTGCTACAAGTGTTAGTGATATGAGAGAAGTGTCCTAAGGCAATCGCCTTATGATTGTAAACATTTATTTTAATAAATGATAATTCACTATTTGAGTATACATGTTTGTGTATTTGATTGGGATCTTAAACTCATCTACTGAATGTCCGCAATACAACTCACAGCATAAGAGAATTTGTGATGGGATCACAACTAGTGATTATCTCTAAATGTACAAATGTGAAGTATTGAAAATATCCCTAGTCGATGAATTGATAAATACGGACACTATCAATTCTGTTGAGACTAGCATGGGTTATTCTCTAATCAGCTGATTCTCACTGGCTGGCGACATTGGGATGTCCGGAGATAAACATGGATGCTAGTTAAGGGAACTAGTTCATTGGAGTGACTAGCTGTAAGACTTCATATGGTTATCTATATAGATATGTCAATAAAGTTCTTACTGCGGCTTAAGTGCGATGTTCCTTTGAATTGCGGTGTTCAAGTCATCTTGGTCATGGAGACTTATACTTTAACATCTTAAGCAAGCATCTCCAAGGAGGTGTGGACCTAGGATGATTGGGTATAAGCCGAAGTGCCCGAAGATGTTTGAACAGCCTACAAAGGATTCACCACTCCTTGCGGGGAGATGTATACCCAGGCCTATCGTCGGATTGTTACTCAAAGCCTCTGGCCAGAGCATATCATGTTTAGAGTGCGAGTCTCTGAAATACATGAGAGTAATTAGAAATCCAAATGACGAGAAAGACATTACTTGGGCTAGGTGTGACGTAGTCAGTCTAGTGGGGACTGACACAAACAGACCATGTCCTGAACCAAGTGGGTATAAGATGGTGAAGGGAATGGGGCACGATTCATTAGAGCTGCTGAAGGGTTTCGGAATTACTTCTGAGGTCAACCGTTGATCTTTCGATTAATTGGGGGTCATGATGTACTACTAGGTGCCACTCATGATCGTTCTATAATTAGTTGATTATAGACGGCCAACATAAATCGAAAGCCTATTTAGTCACACGCACTACGAGTAATCCGAGGGATTTAAAATGAGTTGAAAATTGGATTTTCCAATCAAGAGAAATAAGTCGAATCTGAGTTAATCAGAGGCGCAACGGAAACTTAAAATAGCTAAGCCTTTTGAAGGCTTATTGGGCGAATTAAATGAGTTTAATTCGCGATCGGTTCGGCTCGGTTTGGCCGGCCAAAGAGGGTGCCAAATCCCTTTGTAGTGGCCGGCCATTGATAAGGGGATAAACCAATTTAATTGGTTTAATTAATAAAATAAATCTAGCGCGATTTGTTTTATAAATTATGGATAAATAAATTGATATATATATAAATAAATTTATATAAAGAAATTTATAAAGATATTTGTAGAAATTCATTCTTTTTATGAAAATTAAAATGAACCATGAATTGGTTTGATTTTAATTTATAAAATCAATTATGAATTGATTTATCCATGATAAGAAAATTTTATACAAATTTTATTCCATAATTAAAAGAGAGAAGTATTTGTTTTATTATAAAGTTAGTTATAATAAAACTTGGTTTAAACGGAATAATTCTTAAGAGAATTTATAGGATAAATTTGTTATGAAAATTCCGTTAAGAGGAGACTTGGCAAGGGAGATGCTACTATATAAAGGAACCAAAGGCAAGCCCTTAATTCCAATTGAGTAATCAAGAGATTAACTCTCTCCCTTATTCTCTTCCTCTCCCTCTCCTTTCCCCTTAGGGCCGGCGCCCTTTGCATCCCCAAGGGCCGGCGCAAGCACCTAGGGTGCCCGAGAGCTTCCTCCACCAAGTTCGAGCCAATGAAGAAGAAGAAGCGGATCGCGACTCCTTCCTTCCTTTCCCGGAATTTTGATTCCGTTAACTTGGTGGTTAGTTTTCTATCTTTTCTCTTGTTCTTCTAGTTGTACCTTTAGAGAATCTAGTAGTTCTCGTCGGCATAAAACTCGTGACTTTGCGAAGTCATCCCGAAGAGAACTCGGCGTGGACGCGAATAGAGGCGGAGCTTCCAAGGGACGCTACGGTTGGATCTCGTCCCTTTCTTCGAGTTACGCGAGGTACTTAGTAAATTAGTTTACTTTTCCGCAAAGTTTTATTTTATGATCATGTCCACACACCATAAGGTTGCATGCTAGATACGTGGTTAGAATAATTTGAGAAATTATTTCATGCTAATTCTTCCGCTGCACGTAAAAATTTAGAATTTTACGAACCCGTATCCTTGTCAACATGCACCCGGTACCAACAGTGGTATCAGAGCCGGTTAGTGTTCGACATAATCACATAATTATTTTGCGGAAAACTTTGTCATGATCTCAATTTTGAAAAAAAATTTCAATTATCGAAACTTTCAAATTATAATAAATTTTAGATTTAGGAATTTCTAAGTTTGGAAATCCTTATGAAATTTCACAAATTTTTGAAATTTTCTAGTTTCTGAAATTTTATAATAATTTGAAAACTTCCCATCTTTGGAAACTTTCCAATTTTGGAAATTTTTCTAATTTTAGAAATTTTCAAAATTTGGAAATATATAAGTTTTCTTTGTACCAGAAACTTACAATTATTCTGAAAAACTATTTATGAAATCTCACAATTTTGGGCACTTTCTTTCAAGAAAGTCTAGACAAATTTATGGACAGTTAGTTGACAATTAAATTTGAATTGATTTTTAAATTGAAAACAAAATTCTTTATTTTGGATTGAGCCTCGAGGAGCCGTCCAATTTAAAGTTAGTTGTTGTAATTTAATTTCCCAATTTTAAATGAAATTGTCATGTTTGATTTGGATTTAGCCTCGGGGAGCCGTCCAAATTGGATTTACAACAAATTACTTTTATTTGGGTATCTGAGCCTCGGGGAGCTACCCTTAGAAAACAATTTGTTGTAATTAATTAAATCCATTAATAAAATATGTTTAAGAGGTGATGCTCTTACATATTGTTGTCTCCAAAATTAATTAGGAAAATAGTTTCCTATAGAGTTTCTTAAATGAGATTTTCATGAAAATAATATGTGGTTAAATTAAGGGATTTGTCTCTTAATTTAATAAGATTTGATTTAGAGAAATCAAAGTCTTAAAACATATTATTTCCGAAATTGATTATGACAATTTAGGAAATTATTTCCCAAAACAATTCCTTAAATATAGTATGAAATTAGAATTAGGAAATCCGGTTCCTAATTCAAATAATGAGACTTGATAAATTAAGTCACATACATACTTTATTAAGGAAATTGTTAGTCATGACATAATTCTATGTCATGAATGTGCTTAGAAAAGAAAGGATGAGACCCAAAACCCCTTACAAAATATTAAGGCCAACACCTTCCATTAATATGGTTAGAATCGGAGTTTTGTTTCTCGTTTGGGTTGATGGACACATCCATGCCCGGCTTGAACCTCAACATGTTCAAACCATGGAATTAGTTTATGTATCATATAGTTGGAGTCAGAGGTCAATCCTTAGTTTTGGTTGTTGGACACATCCAAGCCTGACTAAACGGTTGAATGAGCTCCAACCATATTAAAACTATTTCTTGATTAATGGGTCAGCCTTAAGCTTGGAGCATCGATTTGTTGTGCCACAGCCAAGGTCGATGCAAAGAGAGGTGCAGTTGGGTGCTATGTATAAAGTTGCATACTTGTTAATGAGTTAACAACCCAATGATTTATGCAAACATTCAATTAGTTGATAGCATAAAGTGATAGTTACATATATGTGATGTGTAATCGGTATAATTACCTACCTTCATAGCTAAGAAAAACTTGATGGCCACAGCCATGGTTGTTCTTATCTATGGTTGGATATCAACCTATTTGGAGATGCTCCTACAATCTCCCGAATTGATAAAAAGGGTTATTCAATTTGATAAATAAATAGGATTTTTAATTAATGTATATTGATACATTCTTTATCATTCTTCTCACATAAGCTCAATTTGTGTTTCTAGGTTAATCACTCGATCATGTCTTCTCTGAATTTGCGTTCCATTTTGGACACCAATAAACTGACTGGGCCAAACTTCATGGACTGGCTTCGAAACCTGAGGATAGTCCTCAAGTCAGAGAAGCTTGCTTATGTCCTTGAAGATCAACTTCCTAACCAACCTCCTGAAGGTGCAACTCCAGACCAGCTAGTGGCCTATCAGAAACATGTGACCGATTCTGAACTTGCGAGTTGCATCATGCTAGCCTCTATGATACCTGAGCTGCAAAAGCAGCATGAGCATATGGATGCTTATACCATCATCTTCCATCTTCATGAGTTGTTTGAAGAGCAGGCGAGATCCGAAAGGTTCGAAGTCTCCAGACTCCTCTTCACCACTAAGATGCAGGAAGGCACTTCTGCCTCGCAGTTTGTGCTAAAGATGTTGGGGTACATTGAGCGACTGAACACACTCGGTTTTGCAATGGATCATGAACTAAGTATTGACTTAATTCTGAGTTGTTTGCCCAAAAGTTATTCACAATTTGTGATGAACTATCGGATGAACAAACTAGAGACCACCATTCCCGAGTTGCTCAACCTGCTGAAGACTGTGGAGCCTTCTGTAAAGCCGGATCAAAAGGCGGTACTGTTAGTTGGTTCCTCGAAGAAAGGTTCTAAGAGGAAGGCCAAAGAACAGAATAAAGGAAAGAAGAAAAAGGCCAAAAAGACTGAAAAGAAACCAAAAGGAACTTGCCATCATTGTGGCAAGGAGGGTCACTGGCGAAGAAACTGCAAGATTTATCTTGAGTCCATGAAGAATAAGGCATCCGATGCCCCATCCTCTTCAGGTATCTTCGTTATTGAATGTCACTCTATTTCCTCAAATACCTGGGTACTTGATACTGGGTGTAGCTCACATATATGTAATGACATACAGGGGCTAAGGAATAGAAGAAGACTCGTCAAGGGAGAAGCGGATTTGCGAGTTGGAAATGGAGCAAAGATTGCTGCTGTTGCCATCGGAACATATTTGCTAAAGCTCCCGACTGGACGTGTCTTAGAATTGGATAATTGTTATTTTGTTCCTTCGTTAATAAAGAACATTGTATCTATTTCATGTTTGAATGAAAAGGGTTATCATTTAACTTTTAGTAACAATTGTTGTTACATAACTTTAAATGGCGTTCTTTATGGGAATGGAACTTTGTGCAATGGTATCTACACGTTAGATTTATCCAGTGACGTTTTCAATATCGAAGTTAGCAACAAACGTGCTCGAATAGATAATCGAATAGACTCCTACACTTGGCATTGTCGTCTTGGCCATGTAAGTAAGAAACGCATGACCGAATTACACCGATGTGGAATTTTGGAATCATTTGAACCCGGTTCATTTGATACATGCGAATCATGCTTAAAAGGCAAGATGACCAAATTACCCTTTTCCGGAAAAGGTAATCCAGTGGGAGAATTGCTTGGTCTAATACATACTGATGTATGTGGACCAATGTCAACTCTTGCACAAGGAGGCTATAGCTACTTCATCACCTTTATCGATGATCACTCACGATTCGGGTACGTGTTCTTGATGAAACACAAATCTGAAGCCTTTGAGAAATTCAAAGAGTTCAGAAATGAAGTAGAGAAACAGCTTGGCAAAAGTATTAAAATACTTCGATCCGATCGGGGTGGTGAATACTTAAGTCAAGAGTTTCAAGATTATCTTAGGGACAATGGGATATTATCCCAATGGACTCCGCCGTATACACCACAGCATAATGGTGTATCTGAGAGGCGCAACCGAACCTTGATGGACATGGTTAGGTCGATGATGAATCATGCAACTCTTCCAAAATCCTTTTGGGGCTATGCACTTAAGACAGCTGTTTACTTGCTAAACAGAGTCCCGACCAAGGTAGTCTCTACTACTCCATATGAGACATGGAATAGTAAGAAACCCCACTTAACTCACCTTAAGATATGGGGTTGTCCTGCTTATGTGAAGCGGATTGTATCAGACAAATTGGATGCTAAGTCTGATAAATGTCTATTTATTGGATACCCTAAGGAAACGAAGGGTTACCAATTCTATCATCCCTTGGAACAAAAGGTGTTTGTTTCAAGGCATGCTGTATTTCTGGAAAAAGAATTTCTTTTACAAGAAAACAGTGGGAGTGGCATTGAACTTGATGAAGTTCAAGAAACTCCAATAGACATTACAGAGACACCTAGTCTAGACCCACAACCAATAACTCATAATGATGAGCTATCAGTTGAACCTAAAACTACACCACCTCTTCGTAGATCTGATAGGACACGCAATATTCCAGAGAGATACGGATTTCTCGTAAGTGAATCGAACGACGTGTTACTCATAAGCGATGACGAACCTATCAGTTATGAAGATGTTCTGAAAAGTTCAGAAAGGGACAAATGGCTTGAGGCCATGAAGTCGGAAATGGATTCCATGTACGAAAACCAAGTATGGGACTTGGTTAACCCACCTGAAGGGATTAAGCCCATAGGGTGCAAGTGGGTTTTCAAGAAGAAAACCGACATGGAAGGTAATGTGGTTACCTTTAAGGCTAGATTAGTGGCAAAAGGATATCGTCAGAAACAAAGAATTGATTATGACGAAACCTATTCGCCAGTAGCTATGCTTAAATCCATTCGGATGCTCCTAGCCATAGCAGCTCATTATGATTATGAGATATGGCAAATGGATGTGAAAACAGCTTTCCTTAATGGAAACCTGCTTGAGGATGTATACATGATACAACCTGAAGGTTTCACATCGGTTGACAAAACCAAAGTATGCAAGCTTCGACGATCCATATATGGACTGAAGCAAGCATCTAGGAGCTAGAACATCCGTTTTGATGAGACAATCAAAAAGTTTGATTTCTCACAAAATCCTGACGAACCTTGTGTGTACAAGAAGGTTAGTGGGAGTGCAGTCGTATTCCTAGTATTATATGTCGATGACATATTACTTATAGGAAACGATATATCAGTCTTACAGACAGTTAAAATTTGGTTGTCCAAAACTTTCTCCATGAAAGACCTGGGAGAAGCAACCTATATCCTTGGGATTAGAATCTATAGAGATAGATCAAAACGGTTGCTTGGTCTTTCGCAGTCTACATATATAGACCGAGTGCTAAAAAGGTTTAGCATGTCGGAATCCAAGAAAGGTTACCTTCCCATCAGGCATGGGATCAACCTTTCAAAGTCTATGTGTCCGCGCACAGAAGACGAGAGGATTTGCATGAATAAGATTCCTTATGCATCCGCGATAGGATCTATCATGTATGCTATGTTATGTACAAGGCCCGATGTATCGTATGCTTTGAGCGTCACAAGCAGATACCAGTCGGATCCAGGAATGGATCATTGGGCGGCTGTTAAGACAATCCTTAAGTACTTAAGAAGAACTAAGGATGTGTTCCTAATATATGGAGAAGGAGATATGGTAATACGTGGGTATACAGATGCCAGTTTCCAGACAGATAAGGATGACTCCAAATCTCAGTCTGGATACGTATTTACTTTGAATGGAGGCGCAGTAAGTTGGAAAAGTTCCAAACAAGACACCGTAGCGGATTCTACCACGGAAGCGGAATATATCGCAGCTTCGGAAGCAGCAAAGGAAGCAGTCTGGATCAAGAAGTTCGTCTCCGAACTTGGCGTGGTTCCAACCATTGATGAAGCAGTGCCGGTTTACTGCGACAACAATGGAGCTATTGCACAAGCAAAGGAACCAAGGTCTCATCAGCGATCCAAACACGTGCTTCGCCGCTATCATCTGATCAGAGAGATTATAAGTAGGAATGATATACAAATTGAGAAAATTCCCACTGAAAGGAATTTAGCGGATCCTTTAACTAAGGCCTTACCTCAAAACAAGTTTGAGGGTCATGTTAGAGCCTGTGGTATTGGATACCGTAGCGATTGGCATTAGGCCAAGTGGGAGTTTGTTAGTGATATGAGAGAAGTGTCCTAAGGCAATCGCCTTATGATTGTAAACATTTATTTTAATAAATGATAATTCACTATTTGAGTATACATGTTTGTGTATTTGATTGGGATCTTAAACTCATCTACTGAATGTCCGCAATACAATTCACAGCATAAGAGAATTTGTGATGGGATCACAACTAGTGATTATCTCTACATGTGCAATTGTGAAGTATTGAAAATATCCCTAGTCGATGAATTGATAAAAACGGACACTATCAATTCTGTTGAGACTAGCATGGGTTATTCTCTAATCAGCTGATTCTCACTGGCTGGTGACATTGGGATGTCCGGAGATAAACATGGATGCTAGTTAAGGGAACTAGTTCATTGGAGTGACTAGCTGTAAAACTTCATATGGTTATCTATATAGATATGTCAATGAAGTTCTTACTGCAGCTTAAGTGCGATGTTCCTTTGACTTGCGGTGTTCAAGTCATCTTGGTCATGGAGACTTATACTTTAACATCTTAAGCAAGCATCTCCAAGGAGGTGTGGACCCAGGATGATTGGGTATAAGCCGAAGTGCCCGAAGATGTTTGAACAGCCTACAAAGGATTCACCACTCCTTGCGAGGAGATGTATACCCAGGCCTATCGTCGGATTGTTACTCAAAGCCTCTGGCCAGAGCATATCATGTTTAGAGTGCGAGTCTCTAAATACATGAGAGTAATTAGAAATCCAAAGGACGAGAAAGACATTACTTGGGCTAGGTGTGACGTAGTCAGTCTAGTGGGGACTGACACAAACAGACCATGTCCTGAACCAAGTGGGTATAAGATGGTGAAGGGAATGGGGCACGATTCATTAGAGCTGCTGAAGGGTTTCAGAATTACTTCTGAGGTCAACCGTTGATCTTTCGATTAATTGGGGGTCATGATGTACTACTAGGTGCCACTCATGATCGTTCTATAATTAGTTGATTATAGACGGCCAACATAAATCGAAAGCCTATTTAGTCACACGCACTACGAGTAATCCGAGGGATTTAAAACGAGTTGAAAATTGGATTTTCCAATCAAGAGAAATAAGTCGAATCTGAGTTAATCAGAGGCGCAACGGAAACTTAAAATGGCTAAGTCTTTTGAAGGCTTATTGGGCGAATTAAATGAGTTTAATTCGCGATCGGTTCGGCTCGGTTTGGCCGGCCAAAGAGGGTGCCAACCCCTTTGTTGGCCGGCCATTAAAAGGGGATAAACCAATTTAATTGGTTTAATTAATAAAATAAATCTAGCGCGATTTGTTTTATAAATTATGGATAAATAAATTGATATATAAAGAAATTTATATAAAGAAATTTGTAGAAATTCATTCTTTTTATGGAAATTAAAATGAACCATGAATTGGTTTAATTTTAATTTATAAAATCAATTATGAATTGATTTATCCATGATAAGAAAATTTTATACAAATTTTATTCCATAATTAAAAGAGTGAAGTATTTGTTTTATTATAAAGTTAGTTATAATAAAACTTGGTTTAAACGGAATAATTCATAAGAGAATTTATAGGATAAATTTGTTATGAAAATTCCGTTAAGAGGAGACTTGGCAAGGGAGATGCTACTATATAAAGGAACCAAAGGCAAGCCCTTAATTCCAATTGAGTAATCAAGAGATTAACTCTCTCCCTCTCTCCTTATTCTCTTCCTCTCCCTCTCCTTCCCCTTAGGGCCGGCGCCCTTACCCATCTTAGGGCCGGCGCCCTTTGCATCCCTAGGGCCGGCGCAAGCACCTAGGGTGCCGAGAGCTTCCTCCACCAAGTCGAGCCAAAGAAGAAGAAGAAGCGGATCGCGACTCCTTCCTTCCTTCCCGGAATTTTGATTCCGTTAACTTGGTGGTTAGTTTCCTATCTTTTCTCTTGTTCTTCTAGTTGTGCCTTTAGAGAATCTAGTAGTTCTCGTCGGCACAAAACTCGTGACTTTGCGAAGTCATCCCGAAGAGAACTCGGCGTGGACGCGAATAGAGGCGGAGCTTCCAAGGGACGCTACGGTTGGATCTCGTCCCTTTCTTCGAGTTACGCGAGGTACTTAGTAAATTAGTTTACTTTTCCGCAAAGTTTTATTTTATGATCATGTCCACACACCATAAGGTTGCATGCTAGATACGTGGTTAGAATAATTTGAGAAATTATTTCATGCTAATTCTTCCGCTGCACGTAAAAATTTAGAATTTTACGAACCCGTATCCTTGTCAACATGCACCCGGTCCCAACAAGAAGAACCAAGAAACCCAGACTTTGTCACCCTTCTGATCAAATTATGGGTGTTCCAGCCTTAGGAGTCAGAACTAGGTCATCCTATAGATATCTTAGTCAAATCACGTTAATTTCAAATATTAAACCTAAGACTATAGATGAAGCCCTACCTGATCCTGATTAGATCATAGCTATGCAGGAGGAGTTAGCCCAATTTGAAAGAAATCAAGTCTGGGAACTAGTGCCTAAACCTGAAGGTAAATCGGTTATAGATACTAAGTGGGTGTTCAGAAAAAAATTGAATGACCAAGGGAAAATAGTTAGAAATAAAGCCTATTTAGTAGCTAAAGGGTTAAGTCAGGTCGAAGGGTTAGACTATGATGAAACCTATGCCCCAGTAGCCAGACTTGAGTCAATTAGAATGTTGTTAGCCTTTGCAGCCCATAGAGGGTTCAAACTATACCAAATGGATGTTAAGTCTGCCTTTCTAAATGGGTTTATCAAAGAAGAAGTCTATGTAGGACAACCCCCAGGATTTGAGGACCTAGAAAAGCCTGAGTATGTCTTTAAGCTTAGAAAAGCACTTTATGGGTTGAAACAAGCACCTAGGGCATAGTATGAACGTTTATCAACCTATCTTATTTCTAAAGAATTTAACCAAGGTCAGATTGACTCCACCTTTTTTGTTAAAACCTTAGAAAATGATATTTTTGCCCAAATTTATGTTGATGATATAATTTTTGGATCCACCAACTCAAACTTTCTAAAAGAATTTGTAAAAATAATGGAAAGTGAATTCGAAATGAGCTTGGTAGGTGAGCTCAACTTTTTCTTAGGGTTACAAATTAAGCAAACTAGAGATGGTAATTATGTTCACCAATCCAAGTATGTTAAAAATTTAATAAATAAATTTAAAATGGATAACTCCAAAAGTATAAGTACCCCTATGGCCATAAATGTCAAAATTGATAGTGATCCTGAAGGTAAGCCTGTAGATCTTAAGCTATACCAAAGTATGATTGGGAGTCTACTTTACCTTACAACTAGCAGACCTGATATCCTATTTTCTGTAGGAATGTGTGCTAGGTACCAAACTTGTGCTAAGGAATCCCACTTAGCAGCACTAAAACGAGTGCTTAGGTACATTAAGGGTACCCTAAATGTAGGGATTTGGTATCCTAGGACTTCCACTTTTGAATTGTCAGGATATTCTGACTCTGACTATGCTGGATGCAAGTTAGATAGAAAAAGTACAAGTGGAAGTTGCCAACTATTTGTTGGTGCAATCTTGTTTAGGTCAGGGTTGACCTAGTTTGACTAAGCTCGGGTGAGCTTAGGTCTGGTAAGTTTGGAAAGCTTAAGGTTAGATGTTTCGATGTTTAATAATGATGTTTGAATGTCATATGATGTCATGTGGGTCAAGGTTGACTGGAGGCTTGATGGGAAAGACCTAGTGGGACTAGGCACACCTAGTGGGACTAGGTGAAGTCCAGGTGGATCGGGGAGATCGCACGCTGGCAAGGCAAAAGACCTAGTGGGACTAGGCACACCTAGTGGGACTAGGTGAAGTCTAGGTGGATCGGGGAGATCGCACGCTAGCATGGGAGAAGACCTAGTGGGACTAGGTGAAGTCCAGATGGATCGAGGAGATCGCATGCTGGCAAGGTGGAAGTCTACCGAGAGACTAGACCTAACTCGAGTGTTAGGCAAACATGGTGGAGAATCAGGTTAAGTCCTAGTTGGGAACTAGGCAGAAGAAATCCAGGTTGGTCAAAGGGGTTGACAGTGAAATCGAGGTTGGTCAAAGAGATTGACCGTGAACATAAGTTAGGTTAGTCTCAATCGATTGGGTGATCGATTGGGTTGTTGTCTCGCGAGAACAAGAAGGATCTTAATCAATTGGGTAATTGATTAAGAAGGACTGTAATCAATTAGGTAATTGATTAAGGAAGATCTTAATCAATTGGGTAATAGATTAAGAGCAGTGGTAATCGATTGGGTAATTGATTAAGAGTAGTGGTAATCGATTGGGTAATCGATTAAGAGAGTTTTGTTGCGAGAACAGAAGGTGGCTAAATCGATTGGGTAATTGATTCAGCCTTCCCTTAATCGATTGGTCAATCGATTAAGGGTAGTGGTAATCGATTGGCTAATCGATTCAGGTTCAAAAACTAGCCGTTGAACGACTAAGATGACGTGGTAATCGATTGGGTAATCGATTAAGAAACCCTAGGCGTCGGGTATAAGGGTTTTCACGTAGGTTTTGAGCCACAACTCTTCTCCCCTTTTTCCTCCTTCATTGGTGCCATCTCAAGGGAAGTCTTGGAGATTTTTGCTGCTGCATTTCCAAGGTTCTAGAGGCAACCACAAGCTTGAAGATAGCAAGGAAAGCAAAGAGAGTTTATTCATTGTAAATCTTGTAAGATTTCATTTTGTGTTTGCTTTGATTCTTGTTGTATCTTTGTGCAAGCTTGTAAGAGGTTTCTCCACCTCAAGAAGGAGATCTTTCATAGTGTATGAGAGAGTGAGGAGAGTGGATCCTTGGATTAGTCACCCGACCCGGGTGGATACCAAGTAAATCCTTTGTGTTAGCGTTTGCTCGAGTCTTCCGCCGCGACAAATCATCACGGAGCAAATTGGAGCTAATCCCCCCCCCTCTAGCTTGCCTACCAGTCCTAACAAGTGGTATCAGAGCAAGGTTGCTCTTATTTGGACTCATCGCCAAGAGGGCAAGAGCTAGAGGAAGAAGAAGAAGTTGGAAGAAACCCTAATTTCAAGAAGTCATCATCAAGAGGGTTTAACTTCAAAGATGGAGTTTGGCTATGACACAAGGGCACCTCCACCATTCGATAAAGAAAATTTCAATCTTTGGAAGTCAAAGATTGAGAATTATTTCATGATGGAGATAGAGCAATGGTTTGCTCTAATGGAGGGCTTTGAAGCTCCAACAAGCTCAAAAGGAAAACTCCTCAAGAAAAGCAAATGGAATGAGGAGCAAATCAAGAGATGCGAGGCCAACTACAAAGTGATCAAGCTATTGGTCAATCTTTTGCCAAGCACCATCTTGGACAAGATTGGAGAATTTCAAGACGCCAAAGAGCTATGGAGCAAATTGGCAATGCTTCATGAAGATCCCTTCACTATACCAAATCAAGATAAATCCGAAGAGGGAGATTCATCAAGTGAAGAGGACTCGGAAGTTGAGAGATGCTCAACATCCGGGGAGGAAATTCAAGAAGAAGCATCGGCCAATGAAGAAAAGGAAGAAGTCTCCACCTCTAGAATTGAGGGGGAGCAAAGGTCATTCACACCGGAAAAGGAAGAAGCTTCTACCTCCAGATCAAGTGAAGAGTCATGCAACACCCCTACAAGCAAAGGTATAGATATTTCAATTTGCAAAAATAAAAATCATATCATTTGCTTTAAGTGTAGGGAAAGAGGGTACTACAAGAGTAAGTGTCCAAAATTGGTCAAGAAGAAGGTGCAAGTGGCACCCAAGACCATGGAGAAGCCAAAGGAGGTCGGCCCCGTGGCAAAGAAAGATAAGAAGCACATTGTGTGCTTCTCATGCAAAGAAAAGGGGCATTATCGAAATCAATGTTCAAAGGGGAAGAATCCGACCAAGGCTAAAAGGAGAAGCTCAAGTCAAGGGGGGGCCTCCAAGAATAACACTAAGGTACCATTAGGTAATGGTACTTATTTAAATCATGATAATATGCATGCTAAAAATAATTATTATCATTTTAATGCTATTTATCATGAAAATAGGAGGTATGAAAAACCTAAGGAGAAATATAGAGCCTTCCATGCTAGGACTACCCCACCTAAGGATATTAGATCTTTTAGGGGTAAATCTACCCAAAACAAGGCCAAGAAAAATAATTACCAAGGCTATATTAGAAAACCAAGCCTTGATGAGGTAATGATTGAAAATCAAGTTTTGAGGTCAAAACTTGATAAATTAGAAAAATCCCTTAAGTAAATAGAAAATCTATTAAAGGGATCAAAAATTAAAAATCTAGATTTAGGAAAACAAGGACCCTCTAGGAGCAAGAAAGGTTTGGCGT
The DNA here is from genome assembly GCA_024364735.1 of Boesenbergia rotunda. Lineage (NCBI taxonomy): Eukaryota > Viridiplantae > Streptophyta > Magnoliopsida > Zingiberales > Zingiberaceae > Boesenbergia > Boesenbergia rotunda. The sequence goes on along the minus strand of JAGFNQ010010528.1, from coordinate 55,783 downwards.
ACAAACCTAAAACCAAGGATGGTGGTCCATCCTACCAAAGAGTTCCATATAGGTATGGAACTCAATCTAGGTCAATAGGTCAAGTCAATGCCACAAGGGAAACCATCCCTAGAGTTGACCAAGACAAGACAAAGAAGACTAAGGCTTCGGAAAAGCCTAAGAAAGTCTTTAGGAAGGTATCAAGGGAAGTAATCCCTAGTGAATACCTAGAACACCCTAGGAGCACCAATAGGTGTTGGGTTCCTAAGAGTGTATTTGCCACACCCTAGATAGGTCTAGGGAGTGTCAACTCAAATGGGAAGGGTAGTTAACCCAACCTTGATGAAGTTGGCACTTTGGAACATTTTCAAGGAATTATTACCCTTGAAAATGAAGGAGTTATTCATTTACTCTAAGAGGAGAAAATTTTGTGCCAAACTATATTTTTGGAGGATTAAACTTGATAAAATTGGCACAACTAGGTTAGAGTCCAAAGATAGGCCAAGTTGGGGAGTTTTGGCATTATCTTGGAAATTAGGGCAAATTTAGGATTATCAATGGCTTAGCGATGAGTTATTAATACTTAGATAGGAAATCTAGGTATATTCTTTTATGATACTATGTCATGCTTTGTATGCCCTATCACATGCCATGACATCATATTTCATCATTCATATTTATTATGAAAATATTATATGTCATGTCATACATGCATCATTTAGCTATAATTATCTTTGAAAATTCTCATATGATGCATATCATAGTCATAATCATGCATTTAGTCAATTCTATTGAAATTAAGGACATTGACATTAATTGACATCCTAGGTGGATGATCAAAGCTTATAATGTCTAGATAGAAATGCATGAACCCTTAGATTAGGGAGAACATGACTTTCACATCTCACCAAGACCATAAGTTGACTTGTGTGTATTTTTGAGACACATTAGAAACAAGTGAGATGTTAGGGTGATGAACAAAACTCAAGGTGTTGATAAAGTGCATCAAATTGAGTTTTAGATTCATCAAAACAAGAATTTAAATGAACTCCAATAATTGGGAAAGCTAATGTACAAGTCATGTGCATTTAGCCCAAGGAACATGATTGGATATTGCTTTTGAAAAATATTTTAAAACTATCTTGGAAAACCTTGGTGATGACTATCTTTTGATAGCACTCAGCATTGATGAAATGGATACAAAACATGAAAAACATTGAAGTATTTCAATGGTTTTCAATTTTGTGTCAATCTTTGAAAAAGGTGGTTAGTTTCATAGAAAATTATTTTTCCTTGATAGTATATGGTATAAATAATGACTACACAAAATTTTAGGATTTTTGGAATTTTGTAGAATTATTTAGGAGTTTCTGAAATTCGGACTGAAATTGTTTTCAGAACTCAGAAACTCCCAATCGATCAGGTGATCGATTAGGAACTTCAATCGATTGGTCAATCGATTGGAAAATCCTATCTGCGAGCACAGAAGCTCGCGTAATCGATCCGGTGATCGATTACATGTAGCCGTAATCGATCAGTTGATCGATTAAGGCAGGTCGTAATCGATTGGTTCCCAACACCAATTGATTGGTAAGACTGAAACTGTCTTTTTCAGTCCAATAACCCAATTTTGAGTTAACCTACCATTCCCTAACCCCTTAGAATACTTTTGTAAGTATATTAGGGTAAATTTCATTGTGAAATCAAAAAGGGAAATGGTTTGGTGAATACTTTAGGGTTAAGGAGAGATTTTGATTCAAGTTTTGAATCTCTTAAATCTCATCACCTCAAGTTGAGATTTTCTAAAGGTTTAGAAACTCAAAAATCATTGTTGGAGCAATGATAGAGGGTTGGTGCATGTTTTGAGGGGGAGGTCTTCCTTAAAGGCATGTGTTTAAATTTTTTCTTTTTGGGATAAGTGAATGAATGGAGATTGAGAATCTTCATGAGTGCTCAAGGTTGAGCATAGGTTCAATGAAAAGTATGGGATTTTCATTGGACTTATCTTTGATCATATTAACTCTCAGGGAGAGTTTTGATGTGTGTCAAAGGGGGAGAAATTTGGGAGAGATTGAAAGGCTAATAGGGATTAGTCTTTCTCAAACATATTGTCAAACATCAAAAAGGGGGAGATTGTTGGTGCAATCTTGTTTAGGTCAGGATTGACCTAGTTTGACTAAGCTCGGGTGAGCTTAGGTCTGGTAAGCTTGGAAAGCTTAAGGTTAGATGTTTCGATGTTTGATAATGATGTTTGAATGTCATATGATGTTTGAATGTCGTATGATGTCAAGTGGGTCAAGGTTGACTGGAGGCTTGACGGGAAAGACCTAGTGGGACTAGGCACACCTAGTGGGACTAGGTGAAGTCCAGGTGGATCGGGGAGATCGCACGCTGGCAAGGCAAAAAACCTAGTGGGACTAGGTGAAGTCCAGGTGGATCGGGGAGATCGCACGCTGGCATGGGAGAAGACCTAGTGGGACTAGGTGAAGTCCAGATGGATCGAGGAGATCGCATGCTGGCAAGGTGGAAGTCTACCGAGAGACTAGACCTAACTCGAGTGTTAGGCAAACATGGTGGAGAATCAGGTTAAGTCCTAGTTGGGAACTAGGCAGAAGAAATCCAGGTTGGTCAAAGGGGTTGACAGTGAAATCGAGGTTGGTCAAAGGGATTGACCGTGAACACAAGTTAGGTTAGTCTCAATCGATTGGGTGATCGATTGGGTTGTTGTCTCGCGAGAACAAGAAGGATCTTAATCAATTGGGTAATTGATTAAGAAGGACTATAATCAATTAGGTAATTGATTAAGGAGGATCTTAATCAATTGGGTAATAGATTAAGAGCAGTGGTAATCGATTGGGTAATTGATTAAGAGTAGTGGTAATCGATTGGGTAATCGATTAAGAGAGTTTTGTTGCGAGAACAGAAGGTGGCTGAATCGATTGGGTAATTGATTCAGCCTTCCCTTAATCGATTGGTCAATCGATTAAGGGCAGTGGTAATCGATTGGCTAATCGATTCAGATTCAAAAACTAGCCGTTGAACGACTAAGATGACGTGGTAATCGATTGGGTAATCGATTAAGAAACCCTAGGCGTCGGGTATAAGGGTTTTCACGTAGGTTTTGAGCCACAACTCTTCTCGCCTTTTTCCTCCTTCATTGGTGCCATCTCAAGGGAAGTCTTGGAGGTTTTTGCTGCTGCATTTCCAAGGTTCTAGAGGCAACCACAAGCTTGAAGATAGCAAGGAAAGCAAAGAGAGTTTATTCATTGTAAATCTTGTAAGATTTCATTTTGTGATTGCTTTGATTCTTGTTGTATCTTTGTGCAAGCTTGTAAGAGGTTTCTCCACCTCAAGAAGGAGATCTTTCATAGTGTATGAGAGAGTGAGGAGAGTGGATCCTTGGATTAGTCACCCGACCCGGGTGGATACCAAGTAAATCCTTTGTGTTAGCGTTTACTCGAGTCTTCCGCCGCGACAAATCATCACGGAGCAAATTGGAGCTAATCACCCCCCCTCTAGCTCGCCTACCGGTCCTAACACTATCAAGACATAGTCTAGTCAGTTTGTGTAGCAGAAAGCAACACTGCATAACACTGTCCACAACAGAAGCAGAATATGTTGCCCTAGGAGAATGTGTAGCATAACTTTTGTGGATGATACACACTCTTAAGAACTTCCAGCTTGACTACACCCAAACCCAGGTCTATATTGATAACATTAGTTCAATCAACCTGACTAAAAACCCAATTCAACACTCCCGAACAAAACATATAGAAGTTAAACATCATTTTGTAAGGGATCATGTAGCCAGGGGTGAAATAGTACTTAAACATGTAGACTCAAAATCTAACTTAGCTGATATCTTTACCAAACCCTTACCTGAGTCTGAGTTTAGCTCACTAAGAAGACAGTTAGGGTTGTGCTTAGTAGAATAGGATTGATCTATATTGTTTTCTTAAAAACATTACCTATTTTTTCTTAATTTTTTCTAAAATTAGCAAATTTATCATGTCATTTATCAAGTTTTTGAAATTCAAAATGATTTTCTAACTTAGTATTATTTCAAAAACTACCCCTTCAAAACTAGGGATTTTTCACAAATGGACTTAGCTTAGGCCCTAACCCTAGAACTGCATGCACCTATAGATCTAGAAGCTAGCATCTCACAAGCACCTTAGGGTACTTTTGATTGATAACCTAAACTGGGTTGAGATGCTTAGGTCTATACCTTGATTCAAGATGCTTTAAGTCAGTGCATCTGCAGTAATTGGGGCAATAAATACAAGTTGAACAGCAATCAGGTTAAGTGTCAAGCTTAAAAAATCTAACTTGATCAGAACACTTAACTTGGCTAACCCTAGCAAAAGCTACTATTTATGACAGTTAGTAAGTAGCTAACATGGTTAGACAGAACCTGAACAAGATCGGTCTAATTTGGTTTGGTCCAGTTTTTTTTGGGTTGGTTCAATATAGAATTTCAATATCTTACTAGCTCTAATTTACGTACTGTAATTAGTATAAATGTTTTTTGATATATGGCAAAGGGGGAGAGAAACAAAAGAAAGAGGGAAAATTTTTAATTTTTTTTAAATTTTCATCTCTTTTTCAAAAAGTAAAGTAGAAAGTTCTAAGTACTCAGTTTTCAAGTACTTTTCGGTGTTTAAATACTTTAAAATTCTTTAAGTACAAAAAAAAATGGTTTCAAAACTGTTTTAAGTGTTTCAAACTTATTCTAAAAGTTGTCAAGTGCTTAAAAAGTTTTCAAGTACTTAAAAAGTTTTCAAGTACCTAAAAAGTTTAAAATTTTCTTTAAATATTTGTAAAGTACTTCAAACTTTTAAAGTAATTCTATGTGCTTTCAAAACACTTTGAAAAGGCGTTAAAATTTCTAAGTATATTGTGAAAAACGTTTCAAAATTGCCTGAGCTAAACTATTTTTCAAAAACATGTTGGCAAATGTGCAAAGTAAAGTTATCTTAGTAAATAAATTCTTTTTGAAAATGTTTTTATGCAAATATTTCTAAGTTGGAAAATTTTTCCAAAAATCTCAAAAGTAAAATTTTGCAAAGAAAATCAGTTTTCAAAAACTTGCTTTTGCCTAAGTAAATTTGTTGTCAAAATAATGAAACAAAAATTTAGAAAACCTTTTCAAATTTGCCTAAGTATTCTTGAGTACAATTACTTTATTTTTTTTAAAAAAAAAGTTAGTCAAAGTTAAAGAATTTGCAAAATCTTAAAAAACACTTAGCACTTAGAAAGTTTACAAAACCCGCATAACATTGAAAATTTCAAGGGGAGAATGTGAAACTCAGGAGGAGGTAAAATTCTATTTTTACTACTGTTAGATTACTATAATATGTCTTTTTAACTTAACTTTTTGAACCGTGTTGCCATAAATAAAAAAGGGGAAGATTGTTGGTGCCAAAATCATTAAAGTCAAACCTGTGTTTTGATAATGGCAAAGGGTTCAGAAGTTAAGATTTGTTTGTGATCTAGCATGCTGATTGAGTGTGCAGGAAAGTCCTAGGTACACTAGGCACTAAGTCCTAGTTCATTGAATTGGACACTAAGTCATGGCCGCGGGCTGGGAAACTAAGTCCTGACTTGAGATTGGGCAATAGGACCTAGTGAGTGAAGCTGGGTACTAAGACCTGGTTGAGGACTGGGCACCAAAGACCTTGTGAGTGAAGCTGGGCACTAAGACCTGGTCGAGGATTGGGCACGAAGACCTGGTGAGTGAAGCTGGGCAAAAGACCAACCGGAGGAGCTGGTTGGCAAAAAAAGATAAATTCTCCCGAGAGGAGTAGGTGAGGGCGTGTTCCCCGTAGAGGGAACATTAGGCGTCGGTTCAACCTAGGGTTCCATTTGGGAGACCCAAATTCAGAACCAAGATAGCTAAGGCTGTAAACAATGGTCTAAAGTTATTACTTTATTTGTTTTGGAACTAATCTTGGTTGTAGGAAATGAAGGAATGGTGTTTCTGCAGCTCAGGCGCCTCAATGGAGTGAGGCGCCTCACTGGGCTAGGCACCTGTATTGATACGGGTGCCCCAGTGCAAGGCAAAAATAAAACCATCGAAGCAAACTGCCATGAAGCCTCTGGACCAAGTCAAGCTAGGCGCCTGTGTCCATACAGGCGCCCCAAACAGCTCAGGCGCCTCATTGAAGGGGATAAGCGCTGATCGAGCTTGCGGATTAGAGTTTGCGCAGGAGAGGCCATGTGTCAGGCGCCCCCTTCAATATAGGTGCCCAGGAGTCGACTATAAAAGGGGGTTCACCCCCAAGGCTTCAAGACATCTCGCTCACATCGCTCTCAACACTTTCGTTCAAGTGCTACGCTCCGACAAACTCTGACCTCGCGATTCAAGCGCCGACGACGACCCGCTGCTCTGAACTTTCATCCACCTCGGGTGTCGGTAACATTTAAATTACGAAAAGTATTGTACTTTCAATTTCAATTCTATATCTGTACTCGAACCTGTAAAAGATCTTTACGAATATAGAATTGCCCAACGTAAATGGTCAAGGACCGTGGGCCTTGGAGTAGGAGCCGAATGCGACTCCGAACCAGGTAAAAAGAACTTGTGTTAGCGATTGTTTTCTTGTTTTCCGCTGTGTAATCGCTCTACTTATCTGAAAAATTTTAAGATCGATATTCACCCCTCCCCTCTCTCGATTTACTCCGATCCAACACCTAATGTATGCTATGTTATGTACGAGACCGGATATCTGCTTTACCGTGGGCATGGTTATCAAATATCAAAGTAATCCAGGACAAGATCATTGGACTGCGGTAAAGCATATATTAAAGTACCTAAAAAGGACTAGAAATTATATGCTAGTTTACTAGGCAGATCATTTGCTCCCTGTAGGTTACACGGATTCTGACTTCCAATCAGATAGGGATAACAATATGTCTACATAGGGATATGTGTTTACTTTCGGAGGTGGAGCCATAGAATGGAGGATTATCAAGTAAAAATGCATTGCAGACTCCACCATAGAAGCTGAGTATATAGCAGCCTTTGAGGCAGCCAAGGAAGCTATATGACTCAGGAACTTCTTAATGGACTTAGATGTGATTCCTGGTTTGCCCAAAGCTATCACAATTTATTGTGATAATAGTGGTGCAGTAGCAAACTCGAAGGAACCATGAGCCCATAAGGCAAGTAAACACATAGAGCGTAAGTACCACCTGATACGAGACATCATAAAGCGAGGAGAAGTTGTTGTCGCCAAGATTGCATCAGAGGATAACCTGGCAGATCCTTTCACTAAGAACCTTCCAGCGAGAGCTTATGATAGACATGTGGAGGGGATGAGAATTAGATGTATGGCAGTTTGATGGCAGCATAGTCTTTTAGTATAAGTGGGAGATTGTTAGGATGTAATATGTAAGCCTAGCTTTTGTATGAACATCTAATTTTGGAATAAAAATCACATAGTCATGTTTTGCATTTTATATTTATTATATGTGTGCAATTGTCCAATACTCTACGTTATAGATAACATAGTGTGTGGTGCCACACAGAAGATCATGATATCAGTCCCTTGTAAAGTATAAGTAGTGGCTCACAACCAAGATGGTTTTGGACAAACCATTGGAATGGTTGTAATGTTATTTGGTATTAGTCTATCTTGACTATAAAATTACATTAGTGCAATTTGTGTGTATTGAGCAGGACCGTCTTGAGGTTGTTCGATTTATATTGACTATATAATCGAACAAGACTTCGGTTATTATGGATGTATACTCTTAATCCCGATATAATAACGGGCACATATAATTAATATTTATTTCTTTAATTTACCAAAGGCGAGATTTATTCGCTAAATCAATAGGCCCAGTAAATTGGGAAATAATATTATTTATATGGTATGTCGTTGATTATAAAAGGAAACCATGTCCTAATTATTTTAGGATGATGATGTCCCCTTGAGGAGCTCATAAAGATTATCATGTAAATCTTGTAGGTGGACTTGGTCCGACATAATAATAAGGTTGAGTGGTACTACTCTTAGAGTTAGATGTTAATTAATTAAATTGTTAGTAATTTAATTAATTAACGAACATGCGATATCTTAAACACGAGGAGATAATGTACACATAATAAGAAGGAGCTCATATTTAATTATGGGGTTGGTGCGGTAGTTCAATAATAACCTATTAGTGGAGCGGGTTATTATTAACGGGTCGGGTTGAGGATCCGTTAGGAGGCCAAAACCAACTCCTCCTCATGATCCCTATTGTAGCCTATATATACCCTCATAAGCCATAAAACCAAATCCGTAAGAGAATTAACCTATGCCTCTCTTTTCTCTCTCTCTCTCTCTCCTAGGGTTGCGGCGCCGGCAAGGAGCAAGAGGAGGAGGTGGCTAGGGTTTAGGGAAGGAAGAGTTTGCTTCCTTCTTGTCTTCTCTTCCTCCCTTCTTCCTCCCTTCTTCCTCCCTTGGGTGTGCACAAAATAGAAAGAGGAGTAGGGCCGGCGCAACCTTGAAGGAGGAGTTCTTCTTCTTCCTTTGGTCGGCGACAACAAGAAGGAGGACATGGGGTGGGAGGCTTGGGTTCAAGCAAGAAGAAGATATTTTCTTCTTCATCTTCTTTCTCTTCTCCTCATCTCCTTTGGGCTCCGGCTTCATCATGCAAAGGAGGAGTTCTTCTTTCCTCCTTTGAGTGTGCGGCATATGTCATCATAATATTTTTCTAAGAAATGATGTTATGCTTTTATATTCAATAACCTTGCAGTAGTTGATAGTTGAGAATGACTTGAAGGAATACCTTCCCACATTTCTCTTTCATTGTCTTTTATATTTTATATAATTATTGATATTTAGGTGTTGGTATTTCATCTATTGGGAATAGTCAACTACATTCATCGCATCCTAAACCATTGATTGCATTACAATATCATTAGTTGATAAATTAGGCATAACAACAGTTATGCCAGTGTCACACCCCGAGACCAATGGAGTCGCTGGTCCAATATAAAATTGGACAACATCTCTCCTGTACGACGAACAATTTAGGACATATATACAATACCACACATTATAATAATGGCCTCAGGCCTCAAAACAAGAAATATAGATAGGAAAGTAAATGCAATCTTAGCAAAGAAGCCATAATACTCACCTAGGCTGCCCTCTGGGCAAGCGCACAGCAAAATAATACCCATACAGTCCAACAGAGGGCTCAAAAGTATAAAATCACAAACTAAATATCACTCAATACAAGTTCATGACACAAATCAAATATAAAACACGAAGTATACTATAAAAGTAACAAAAACACGAAGTATAAAACACGTAGGATTGGAGTCGTAGGGACCTGGAACTGGAAACTAGGCTCCCTTGAAAACAAAAATATTATGATAGGTGGTGAGTCCAATTGAACTCTGCGCGTATAGAGAAAGATATGCATGGCAGTATAAATAACTGAACAAGCTATAAAAAAATAACAGGATATAGTCTTAAAGGAAATATCAAAATATGCATAACTGAAAGTACCAAATGAATGTACATACCAGAAATCAGCCTATCTTAATCATAAAAGGGGGTCATATTATACAAGCAAGTGCAAGGTCATCGACACCAAAATCACATAATAACTCCTATATGTGCATGTCAAACATATGCAATAATCACAATCAAATGCACAATGCATCATATCAAACATATGCAACAAGAAAATGCAGCAATCATAATCAAATGCACAATACATCATATGCACATGATGCAATGACATGGTCACCCTTGACACTAGTCAAGCTACCGAGATATGTCATATGTGTCGCCTGAGTGGGTATGGCTGTGACATTGTACACACTTTGCCATCACTGCTCCTAAGTGATCGAGTGCACAAGATGCTGGTAGAGTAAGCACTTCATCCCTTGTCATATGGGAGTGATATCTCTCTCATCTCCTGTGGTCTATGGGAAGAAGAGGGATCCCTGCCTGCTACCTTGGTAAAATCATCACACTTGATAAAATCATCATATCACAATGCTTGGTAAAATCATCAGATCACAATATAAACTCAACTTTGAACCCTTTGTCATTATCAAAAAGGTTTGATCTAGTGCTTCTGGCACCAACAATCTTCCCCTTTTTGATTATGGCAACCTAGTTCAAAGTTAAGCTAAAAACAAGTTTAAACAGGGAAATAAAATTTTATTTTGAGCTCTCCCCCTTAACAAGTTATCTCCCCCTTGATCAAATACTTTTCACTTTGAACTCTTTTCTTTCTCTCTCCCTTTGTCATATATCAAAATAATGTAATATAAGGGTAAGAAATGTATCAAAGCATATATTAAAAATGACTAAGTAAAAAAAACTAATTGTATCAGAGTAATTAACTTTAAGCAAAAATAATAAGTCTAAGTAAAAAGGTCTAAGTCTAGACTAAGTCTAAGTCTAAGTCAAGTCTAGACACCTTCATTTTGAGTCCATGCATGATTTAAGTCTATGAAAAGTAAACCATGCAATATTCAGGATAAGTGAGAATTCCAAAATATAAAATTCCTTAAGCAAAAGATAAATTTTTGAGTAAATAGATAGCTATTTTAAAAAACTTGATTTGTTCACTCTCCTTGAAGTTTTGAAAAATATGCATTTTCATGGAGAATAAGCATTTACAGGGAGTTTTAAAGGACTAGTTAAACCATTAAAGGAGAGTAGATTTAAAAACTTACCAAAAAAATAATAATTAAAGGGAATTATGAGGAGAAATGATAACCTTTTCAAACAAATTTAAAAAATAAATTTTAAGTATATCATTTATTTAAAGGATAAAGATTTAAAAAAATGTTTAAGCATGCTCCCCCTCAAATTATGATTTTCCCCTTATTATATTGAAAGTTTACATATTTCTTTTTAAGGAGATCATTTTTTAAGGAAACTTTGAAAAGACTTTAAAAAAATATTTAAAAATGAGAATATCATATTTTCAAATTATTTTTTTGACAAGATAATGTCATTTGAAAATATAGTATTTTTGAAACTTCTAATACTTCTTTTAATAAAAAAAATCTAAGTGAGCAAATTCTTCTTTCTCTCTCCCCCTTAAAAAATAGAGCAAATATAAAGAACTATAATGGAAAAATTCTATGTTTAAAATGATTTTAAAAAATACTAGATACAAGAGAAATTTTAAAAAATACATAAGTCCGGAAAAAATATATAAATATCAAAGCCCGAACTTTAGATATTTTTCTAAGTGAAAATAAAAAAAAATCTAATTGAAACTCAAGGTGGCTTTTGCAAGATTTATTTCTCCAAAAAAAATAAATTGATTGTCCAAAAAAGAATTTCTTTGTATAATGGCAAAAAGAATAATTTTCAGGTAAGTGAACAAAAAGAAACCTAAGGTATTTAATGAATAATTTTATGTATAATGATTTAAAAAATTAAATCTTAGTTTGAAAAGTTAAATTTGATTTTTGAAGATTTTGAAAAATAATTAAAAAGTTAAATTTGAATTTTGAAAAGTTATGTTTGAATTAAATTTGAATTTTGAAAAGTTGAGTTAGGTTTTAAATTAGATTTTAAGATAAGTTTAGATTTTGAGAATGCTGAATTTTGAAATTAAGTTAAGTTTTAATTTTGCAAAAGAAATTTTTGAAAAGATTTTAAGTTTAAAAGAAATTTGAAAAAGAAATTTTAGAAAAGATTTTAAGTTAACAAGAAATTTTGAAAAGAAATTTTGGAAAAGATTTTAAGTTAACAAGAAATTTTGAAAAAAAATGAATTAGGTTAAAAATGATTTTGAAAAAGTGAGATTAAGGTTTTTAATTTGCAAGCACAAAAAATTTCAAATTCTTAATCCATTTTAGTTTAGCCACCCCTGCCATTTAATTATGTTTTAGGTAGCCGATAAATGCATTACTTGGAGCCAAGAGAGGATCAAGTTGTTAGTCCCTTGGTGTTGAGCCTTTTAGAGTTTACCCGCATTTACTTTATTTTCGCACTTTTATTATTTCCATATTTACTTTATTAATCTGGTATTTATTGTCTTAATAGAGTTATGCTTATGCAGTTATGGACTGATATGTTTGTCTTTGAATTTAATTTAAGTTTTAATTTGGATATATATGATTTTCTTTTATTTCTTTTTTATCGATATTAAATACGTGGTTATGGAGTGTTTTATTTGTTGGAACTTGGATGGCTAGAGAGGGGGGTGAATATAGCCAGACACTTGGAGTTTTAGAGCTTTTGAAATTTCTGCGACTCAAAAGTTTAGTAGCACAGCGGAAGTAATAAAACAGAGTATGCAGTAAACTAAACCCTAAGTTAATCACAAGAACAAGAACGCTAACAAGAGGATTTACAAGGTTCGGGGATAACTTGCCCCTACTCCTTGGCGAGCCCGTAAGGTGGGCGATCCCTTGATCGTCGGCAAATCAAGCCCCGGAAAATCCGGATAGTAAGCAACCTCCTTCTCGGTGGAGTAACCTCTCCACAGCGTTTCAACAAAGATAGAGTTTTACGCACAATGAAACACAAGAAAGATCTTACTTAGCACTTAGGACAGGCAAGAACACAAGCAGAACTTCTCCCGAGCTCCACCCAGCGACGATCTCATGCAAGAACTCCCTTCTTCGTGTCTTCTCGCTAATGGACTCACCAAGCCTCTTGTTTCTTCCTCCAAGCGCTCAAGTAAATGATGGTTGCTTCAAAGATTTCAGTTGCTTGCTCAAGAACGATGGAACAGCAAAGAACACAAGCACGCAGCAAGAAGTCACAGCAAGCTCAACAAGCCAAAGTCTCTCTTGCACTTCTCCACCACGCTGCTTATGTCTTCTCCACAAGCGCCAGGTCACCACCTCACTGCAGCCTCCAGCTGCTCTCCTACAACAACCAGCCACCACTGAGCTCTTCTGGACTCCCTGAGCTTCCCGCAGACCAGCCCCAGTCAGCAGCTCCAGCCAGCACCAGCATCCGTTGCAACCTAAGATGAAAAACGGGCAAACCTGCTTCAAGGAAAGGCCTCTATTGACTCTCCTTGAGTGTTTGAATCCATCCCTGTCACCTGCAGCTTAATCAGACCATTAGCACAGCATATCACACAGAGAATCAAGGATCAGATATTAAGCGCAGAGAATCAGATACGTTCAGACACGATCAGAGCGTCTGACAGTGCATTTTGAATTAAAGTGATGGGTCACCAGACCAATCCAGGGCTCGTGGGTCGGTCACCAGACCGATCCACCGCTTTGATAGGATTCCCAGCTTTCGTGGCGACACAAGCCTGATCGGTCACCAGACCGATCAGGTAGCTCCTTGACCGATCAGGCTCCATCCTGATCGGTCACCCCAGTGAGAAAACTTTAATCGTGGACATCAGATCCTAGGTCTTGGTTCGGTCACCGGACCGTTCAGGAGCTGATCAGCGGGGGAACTCAACTCACTGAGTGATCCCTGATCGGTCACCAGACCGATCAGGAGCAAAGCAGTGAGAAGCTGCCTGCTCCCTGATCGGTCACCGGATCGATCAGGAGCCAAGCAATGAGGCAACTGCCTGCTCCCTGATCGGTCACCGGACCGATCAGGAGCCGGGCAGTAGGTTCCCAACCTCATTGTGTGCTCCCTGATCGGTCACCAGACCGATCAGTCATCACTGGATCGGTCACCGGACTGATCCACGAAGGAGCAGCGTGCCAACTTCCCTGATCGGTCACTAAACCGATCCAGGGACTCAAACCTAGCCCTCCAAGCTAGGATTTCATCCAACCTAGCCCTCCAAGCTATGACTTTCCACCTAACCCTCCAAGTTGGGACTTTTCACCTAACCCTCCAAGTTAGGACTTTTCACCTAGCCCTCCAAGCTAGGACTTTTCACCCAACCTTCCAAGTTAGGATTCTTCCAACCTAGCCCTCCAAGCTAGGATTTTTCACCTAACCCTCCAAGTTGAGACTTTTCACCTAACCCTCCAAGTTAGGACTTTTCACCTAGCCCTCCAGGCTAGGACTTTTCACCCAACCCTTCCAAGTTAAGACTTTTCCACACCTAGCCCTCCAGGCTAGGATACACCTAATCCTCCAGGTTAGGATTTCTCCACACCTAGCCCTCCAAGCTAGGATTTTTCACCCAACCTTCCAAGTTAGGACTTTTCACACACCTAGCCCTCCAAGCTAGGATTTTCCACACCTAACCCTCCAGGTTAGGATTTTCCATACTATGCCTAATCCCCGATCAAGACTTAATCATAATCATAATCATCATTCTAAACTAAAATCGGTGTCAACACCAAAATAACAATCAGGGTCAGACTGCATCAACAATCTCCCCCTTTTTATTGTTTGACAACCCGATTTTAAGTTTAGGGATTCAAAATCAATTTTCGCATATTTCAGAATCATAGGGGAATCAAGATCCTCCCCCTACAAATATGATCATCCTAAACTTAACCACACTCTACCCCTTGGTCGAACATCGAAAAGGGTCTAGAGGGGTTGTTAAGTTTAATCATACTCCCCCTCAACCCTAGGGGTATCCCAAAACAACCAAGGATGTGATAATTTTGCGGGCATATGAAAACATATGACAAGGATAAGGCATGGCAAAGCAATCATATGTATCATATGGACATGGAATCATAAGCATAATCATATAACGAGGCAAACATAAAGATAGCAATATCATGAATACTCAAATAAGTCAATAATGAGCAAAAGATAGTAAAAACATCCATAATAATCAGTCATAGCAGATGCAGCACATAACATCTAAATCAAGTCAAATACAGCATAAATAAACATCAAAGTCAAGTCATCATCAATGCTCAACGGGATCATCATCAGACGTATCATCAATATAAATCAAATCCCCTGGTGGAGTGCTGGTAGAGGGCGAAGCTCCAGGAAACGTATGATGATATCACTCCTCATACCACGTCTCCTGCAGTGAGCAGATCCCAGAAACGTCGGATGCTATAGTGTCGAGTCGGCGATCGAAGGACTGAAACTCTGAGCTGACCTCCTGTCGCCAGAGCTCGAAAATATGTAGCTCTCGCTGCATAGTCCGCTCTAGCTCCGCAACCTACCAGCGTAGGTCAGGAGCCCACTCATCATAATCCTCAGCACCAGCGGACGGCTCCTGATCAGGGGCTGCTCCTGGTAACTCCCCCACATTGTTAGTGATATGAGAGAAGTGTCCTAAGACAATCGCCCTATGATTGTAATCATTTATTCTAATAAATGAATATTCACTATTTGAGTATACATGTTTGTGTATTTGATTGAGATCTTAAACTCATTTACTGAATGTTCGCAATACAATTCACAGCATGAGAGAATTTGTGATGAATTCACAACTAGTGATTATCTCTACATGTGCAATTGTGAAGTATTGAAATTGTCCCTAGTCGATGAATTGATAAATAAGGACACTATCAATTCTGTTGAGACTAACATGGGTTATTCTCTAATCAGCTGATTCTCACTGGCTAGTGACATTGAGATGTCCGGAGATAAACATGAATGCTAGTTAAGGGAACTAGTTCATTGGAGTGACTCGCTGTAAAACTTCATATGGTAGTCTACATATAGATATGTCAGTGAAGTTCTTACTGCAGCTTAAGTGCGATGTTCCTTTGACTTGTGGTGTTCAAGTCATCATGGTCATGGAGACTTATACTTTGACATCTTAAATAAGCATCTCTAAGAAGGTGTGGACCCAGGATGATTGGGTATAAGCCGAAGTGCCCGAAAATGTTTGAACAACCTACAAAGGATTCACCACTCCTTGCGAGGAGATGTATACCCGAGGCCTATCGTCGGATTGTTACTCGAAGCCTCTTGCCAGAGCATGACATGTTCAGAGTATGAATCTCTTAAATACATGAGAGTAATTAGAATCCGTAGGACGAGAAAACGTTACTTGGGCTAGGTGTGACGTAGTCAGCCTAGTGGGGACTGACACACATAGACCATGTCCTGAACCAAGTGGGTATAAGATGGTGAAGGGAATGGGGCACGATTCATTATAGCTGCTGAAGGGTTTCAGAATTGTTTCTGAGGTCAACCGTTAATCTTTCGATTAATTGGGGATCATGATGTACTACTAGGTGCCACTTATGATCGTTCTATAATTGATTAATTATAGACGGCCAACATAAATCGAAAGCCTATTTAGTCACACGCACTACGAGTAATCCGAGAGATTTAAAACGAGTTGAAAAATTGGATTTTCCAATCAAGAGAAATTAAGTTTGGTTGAGCCAAACGATAAGTCGAATCTGAATTTTTCAGAGACGCATCAGAAGCGTAAAATGGCTAAAGTCTTTTGAAGACTTAATAGATGAATTAAATAAGTTTAATTCATTGGGGCTTGGCTTGGATGGGCCGACCAAAGAGGGCCTCCATCCTCTTTGCTTGGCCGGCCACAACAAAGGGAGAGAACCAAGTTTTTGGTTCAATTTATAAAATAAACCAAGTGTGGTTTGTTTTATAAAATTATGGATGATATAAATTTTTATATAATAAACCAAGGTTTGGTTTATTTTTCATGGAAATTAAAATGAACTATGGATTGGTTTATTTTATAAAATCAATCATGGATTGATTTACCATGATAAGGAAATTTATTCCATAGGAGAGAAGAGACTTGATTGATTTTTTATCATGAATTAAAATATGATTTTAACCATGATATAAAATCAAACTTGTCATGATGGAATAAATTATTCCATATTTGAGAGGCTTGATGGTTGAGAGGTCACTATATAAAGGACCCAAGGCAAGGCTTGGGTAATAATCATATGTTGGTGCAGTAAGCACTAAAGTCAAACCTATGTTTTGATAATGGCAACAGGGTTCAAAAGTTAAGTCTTAATTGTTATCTAACAATGTTACTTGAGTGTACAGGAAAAGTCCTAGCGAAGGGCTGCTAGGCACCTGGCGAAGGGCTGCCAGGATAAAAAGTCCTAGCGAAGGACTGCTAGGCACTTGGCGAAGGAATGCCACGATACAAAGACCTAGCGAAGGACTGCTTGGCGCCAGGCGAAGGACAGCTTGGAACTGAAGCCCTAGCGAAGGAATGCTAGGCACTGGGCGAAGGATAGCTCGGTATCCAAGAACTGGCAAAGGATCGCCAGGCAAAAGTCCAACCAAAGGAGCGGTTGACATCAGGTATACTCTCCCGAGAGGAGTAGGTGAGGACGCGTTCTCCATCGAGGGAACAGTAGGCGTCGGTTCGACCTAGGGCTCCATTTTGGAGATCCAAAGTCAGAACCAAGACAGCTAAGGCTGTATAAACAAATTTTAATTAATTTCAATATTTTTTTGTTTTGAGAAAGGTTCCATAGTATTATTATCAAAATATAAAGGAACATTTTTTATGATATATCTCGAAATTCGTTACTGACAAAGAGAAAGAGAAAGGGAAAGAGAATTGAATGCAGTACTTGACGGTAGGGGTATAAGAGGAAGTTTACTAAAATATGTGCGCCCTTTGGTAACATTGAAATCATGGTACGCCTTTTGATAAATACCAATTCTTAAGTACACCCTTTGATAAATTGCCGAAAAATTTAAGGGCATTTTGAAAATATTTAAAAAGTGTTACTGTACTATTTTAATTTTAATTTTAATTTTATTTTTTGAACTCAAGGCAAAATATCTCGGCAAAGCGGTCGAAAGCGACGGCAAGCGAAGCCACCACAAGAAGCACAGCGAAGCAAATAAACTCTCAACTCCCCCGTTTCACGGGCTCCCCCTATGCTCCTCTACTTTCCCTTGTCTCTCACCTTCCCCCCCTTTCTCCTTCACAAGATCTTCATCTTCCCCTCTCCCTTTTCTCCCATCTCTGCTGGAGAGGCCATTGCATGGAGTCTGCCGCCGCCGGGGAGGGGCACATCAAAGGCATCCCTACCCATGGAGGCCGGTACGTCCAGTACAACGTGTACGGAAACCTGTTCGAGGTCACGGCGAAATACGTGCCCCCGCTCCGCCCCATCGGCCGCGGCGCCTACGGCATCGTCTGGTGAGTCCAACCTTTCTCTACCTCTCGAGCTGCTTCGCCTTTCTTTGATAGATATTCCCTTTGTTCTTCGATCCCTTTGTTTTCTCTTTTTTCCCCCTCTATTTAGTTGGGATAAATTACAAAGTCGAAGAGAGGGTAGGATTCCATTCGGGTGATTCTTGATCTAGTAGAATTGACTTGACAGTACTGTTGACGCAGATCCAAAAAGTATTCTTGAGGCAGGGCTTTGTTGTAGCAACTATATTAGTTTCTGTGCTTACTAGTAAGACAATCTCGTAGCTATGTGTCTACATAGAAAGATCTTGAGAAAAGAAAAATGGTTCAGGATGATAAGCAACCGAGTTTCTTGCTTAAAACGCTTTCCTTTGCATGGATTTATGGATGTGGTTGGGCGTTACGTGGTAGATGGCATTACTGCAGATAGCTGTGACTGTTCATGATAATTTTACTTCTTTTTTCTTTCTGAATCTGGAAATCTTTGCTGAAAGGGTAATTGGTGGCATATGTGTAACTCAGCTATTGCTTTCTTAGAGTTCCGTTTAGTTATCTGTAAGATTTTATAAGGAGTTTTCACTCGATCGACAGTCAACTCACTTCATAGAGCATATGCATTATGTAAGGATATGTGTGGTCGATATTAAAAATAAAAAATATTTATTTGCTAACTGCTACATATCCAACAAAGAATACTAATCAACCCACTCAATTTATAATTCCACTTAAAAAACTATATTACAATCATACAATGCGAAACACATTGTACCACATCAAAATCTGGATTTAGTCATATGTGAATAATATGCACATATTTAAAGTGTCTATCACTTGCAAAACAAATGTTGAAATCAACACTTACAAGTTACATGCTGCCACATCAAAATCATGATTTATTGTTTCACTTTCACAAGAATTTATCTTCTTTAATTGAGAAAAACCATCACAACTGTAAAGCCCCCATTAAGTTCTAGAGCATAAATGAATCAAACTTAGTTTTGTCCCTTTCTGTGCATAGATGTTCCTCTTGGCCCCACTTTTGCACCCACTTGATCCACACATACACTCGGTTACCCTGCCTAGGTATCTAACTGTCTAACGTGACTCCATGTCGCATATGCAATGTTTGCTTTTATGTAAAACTCACCTGGATTGTTTTTTAGGACACTGGTCTTCTGTCCTTGATAGTAACTTGTAATGATGCAAGAATTAACAGGTTAACTTTTATACCCATTGTTTACTTACCAAAATTCCATTTTATGGTCTGCTTATAAGTGATAAGAGTAATGACTAGAAATCAGATCCCTTTCTGTTTTATCTGGTAACTAGAAGTTTGAATTGAACGAAGCCACATTAAACTAGCATCTAAAAATCAGTTGCCATCACGAAGGAAACTTTTGTCATCTGCTTTTACTACTTCATGCTTCATCTTTCACTTGAACTTACGTTTTTCACTTGTGTTGTTCATTTATAAAAGGATGTACAAAAGCATTATGCGTTGTATTAGTTAGATCTCTCATGCAAAAATGAAAAATTTCCTCTTTTCATTTTTGACTCTCTCTCTCTCTCTCTCTCTCACACACACACACGTCATTCAAGAGAAATCTAACGTGAAGCTTCGTAAATTCTTAAATATATCGCTTTGGTTATCTTCAAATAAAACTTGTCATGTAAGATCTACCAATGATCTCTTATTATTTTTATTCCTCTTTACGTTTTTCTCTTACCATTGTATATTACTATATTTCATTGCCTCGTCAAGGTCTATTTCTTCCTCTATACTTGTTCACTAACTAAGCTTTACATCACTTGGGTACTTCTGTCTACTTGCACCACATGCTGATTCCCAAAACATTTTATTTATGCTTTGTTTTGAATTGATCAACTTTATGATGTAGCTGTAGCAGATGCCTTTTTCATTTATACTCCGCAACAACGTTAAATATTATTGTCTTGTTATCTGTCATATCATAAATTGAACTTTGTAATTTTCACGACGAGACGGTCTTTCATATCTTATGCTATGGCTCGACATTTGGTTAGACGGCGTATTTGACTTAATTTTCATTTGCTTCACCATTTTTTTTCTTGTGATTATTGGTTTTCTAAAATGTCATCTTTTCTGCAACATTTTCTTCAAGCAATTTCTGAAATCAAGATAGTATCATGGAAATACTTCTATTTCTTTTCCTGTATATTCTTATTGCTGAATAATTTTTCTCTTTGTCATTGGAAAAAGCTGTTAGTTTATTTCTTCTCAATTTTTATAATTAAAAGGAGCTGTTGGTTCCTGTGGTCTCCAGTGCTGCATGGAATTCTCAGACTCGTGAAGAGGTGGCGATAAAGAAGATTGGAAATGCATTCGATAATAGGATTGATGCCAAGAGAACCTTGCGAGAAATCAAGCTTCTTAGACATATGGATCATGAAAATGTAAGTTTACTTTGCCTTAGCATAACATGATTTCTTCATTGCCTAGTTTCTCTCAAGTTGTTTATAGATAATAAGTTATTTATATTAACTTGATTGCTGTTCCTCTTTAACTTCTCCATGACTTGTGTGCATTTGTTAGTTTTCTGATAGTTGTATGGTTCTACACAAAATTCTTTATTTGGGTTTTGTGCATTCTAAATGGTCACATAAGTAGAAATAATTTTTTTTTTGATGTTGCTTTTGGTGCCATTTTTTTTTATTTTCAAATATCCGCTGCATATGGCCTTCAAAATTGTTTGTCAACAACAACAGCCAAGTCTTATCCCACTAGTTGCTTCGACTATATGAATCCTTCTATGTCATTGGGCTTCGTCCCCTATTATATCATCATCTATATTTAAATAAAATTTATCTTATTTTATTGTTGCTAACCAAGTCTTTTTTGGCCTTCCTCTCCCTCGTTTAATGTATGTATTTATCTACTTTCACATTGCCTAACAGGGACATTTATTGGCTGTCTGAATACATGCCCGTACAATCTTAAACGTGTCTTTCGAAGTTTTTCCTCAATAGATGCTAGACCCGACCACGGTTCGGAACTGCCGGTTCGACGGTTCGGAACCGCCGGTTCGACGGTTCGGAACCGCCGGTTCGACGGTTCGGAACCGCCGGTTCGACGGTTCGGAACCGCCGGTTCGACGGTTCGTGGGAGGTCGACCCTTAACCTTAACCGCCCAAGACGGTTACAGTTCACGGTTCGGAACCGCCGATTCACGGTCCGGTTCACGGTTCGCCACGGTTCAAGATTATTATATTAAAAAAATTAAAAATTAAATTAAAAAAAAATTTTATTAAAAAAGGGCTTGCACTTATATAAGTTGCCTACGTATTCCCTTAAGGTATAGGGGAATCAAAGCCCACGTAATTCTTTTACATTTTTACCTTTTTACATTTTTTACATTTTTACCCTTTCTCACTCACTTGCATTTCCTCCCGTTCCCGTTGTATTTGTTCGTTCGGTATCAAATTCTTCGACTTCGTCTTCTGAAAGTTGCATTCCTTGGATTCGCTTCTCGGCTCTGGTCCAATCATCAAGTAATGCTTGAGCTTCCAATGAGTCGGGAGACATGGTTGATCGTCGTTCATCTAATATGTTGCCGCTGGCACTGAACGTCTGCTTCACAGCAACAGTCGACACTGGAGAAGCTAAAATTTCTTTTGCGATCATGGAGAGAACGGGAAAGCTTTGAGCCTTCTGTGACCACCACTTCAAGATGTCGAAGTCTTCGCTATCTGCTTCATTAAAATCAAAAGAAGTCGTAAAATAATTCTCAAGTTCCTGTGTGGAACTTGAGGATCCTCGTGGACGTTTCGTCCGTTCTTTTAATAAAAGTTGGGCTTTTGTAAGTTTTAAATTAGTAGTAGTAGGTTGTTGTGTTTCAGAAATATTAGTTTATGTTCCATATTTAACATAATATTGATTATAAAGATTATATAAATAATTTTTAATATTATATACAATATTAGCTAGATCCGGAGAGGAAGAATCCTTAATAGGAATTAATGCGTCATAATATAAAGTTAACATTTCTCGTAAAACTTCTAATTTAAATCTAGGATCTAAAGTAAATTCAATTAAATAAATTTCAGGAATTAAATAAAAATATTTTTCCCATTTAGTTTTCATAGCTATTATACATAAAGTTAAATCTTCATCATTTACATGTTCATTTAATATTAATACTATACTACAAAAATTTACTAAAATTAAATGAGCAGTAGGATAATAAACACCAGAAAGTTGTTCAGTTAAATCGTTAAAAACTTTTAAAATTTCACAAATACTACTACAAATATTCCATTGTTGTGAAAATAAATATATATTAGTATTACTATTTTGTGCAAAAAATAAACATAATAAATCTTTATATTGAAAAGAATCTTGTAATAATTGATATGTTGAATTCCAACGTGTTGGAACATCACGTGGAAATTTTTTTGGTCGCATTCCATTAGCTTTACAAAATCTACCCCATTGTTTCATCATAGATGGTTGGGACCATAAGTATGAAATTGCGGTTCTAATTGGTTGAATATAATTTTGTAAAAGTTTTAATCCATCTTGAACACATAAATTTAAAATATGACATACACAACGAATATGAAAAAATAAACCACCAATGACAGGTTGACAAATAAATTTTAATTCATCTATTGAAGCGGTATTAGAACTAGCATTGTCTAATGATATTGAAAATATTTGATGAGTCGAGTTCTCCATTCCATTTCTTGTATTATTCTTTCCTATGTACCATAACTTAAAACTCGAGTTCTCTATCATTTTTGCCTTCTTGCCTACCCATTTTGTCTCTTGCACATACAAAATATTAATTTTTTCCTAATCATCGTATCTACTACCTCTATTATTTTACCAGTGAGAGTTCTTATATTCCATGTTCCAATATTAGACTATTAGTTTTCTTATAATGTTTATTCTTATTCCACCTATGGTGTAAGAATTCTTGCCTATTTAACACTACACCCAAGTTCTCATGGAGATGTAGTAATCCTTGCCAAGATATTACAGTCGGATCCTACAATTTGAACCCTTGCATATTTAGCACTACACCTGAGTTCTAGAGATGTAGCGATCCTTGCTGAGATATGACAGTCGGACCCTGCAACGTGTTCCTTCCTGGGAACATATTAGCATTAGCATAATAGTTTAATAGATTTATTCATTGAGTATTGCTTATGATGACCCGTCATGACCGGTCCCAAGCCTGGATAAAGGAGTCCCAAGCCTGGATAAAGGAGGAAGGTTGCATTAGGTGCTAGGCTTTAAAGTGGATTACCATTTAATGCTGATCATGATTTCACTATAATTCACCAACCGTTTTTTGCTTGGTATCTTTTCAACAACTGATTGATGTAGTATACTAGTTTTCTATGTCGGGACCTATTGTAAACATGTAAATACAAAGTTATGTATATGTAAAATAATAAATATGGTAACATATATAAACAGAGTGGACTACCTACCCTAATCAACCTTAATAATTTTCCCATTACATGGTATTGGAGCTATCAATTCCTTTGTCGAGTATGTCTCCCCCTTCTCTGTTTATTGCGTGCTGCCTGCGTTGCCATAAGGAGCAGCCTACCCGAGAAGTTGACTCATAAGGTTTCTCCTAATTCTCCCTCTGCCAGTGTGCTAATTTGTGGATGTCTGCATGTTTCATCACTCCAAGTCTATGCAAATTGGTCATTTAGTATTGCACTGTCCACCATTTCTCATCATTTGACTTCCTTCTCTGGCCTTTTTCATTGATGGTGGCCTGTAATCTGCCTTAGCTTTGGTTGAAACTGCAAAAGCGCCATCAAGGTCTTGTTGCTCATTGCCTGCAAATCATCTTCACTATTGAAGTCTGAGCTTGAAATTCTTTTATGCTTTACCAAGATTCAGTGCCTCTGGTCATCAACAATTGCACTAAGTAGTTGAAATTGATCTGGTGTTGCAATCTGACTCTGTTTGTTAAAGTTGTTGCCATTTTCACCAAAATTTGATATGGTGCCGTTGTGTACTGAAGTGTCCCTTTCAAATCCATAGTTATTCCTTAATTAATGCCCAATGGAGCACTCAAAGATCACATTTGTTAGCTATTTTACTGTCTTTTCCTCTCATAGCTCTTCCAAGTTTTTCTGGCTCCCTAACTATGACCACTCAATAGTTGAATGGACAGAATAAGGACTCTTGGGATGTTGCTCTTAAAGAGTAGTTTATGGGTAATGACAACTGGCACACTTAACAATAATAGACGTTGAGCCCTTTTATATGTAGCATCTTTGCATTCTTGCTCTAGGAATTTATAAGTAAAGAGAATTCTGAGCATTACCCCTATTGTTAGGCCAGGGTATTTCTCATCATATGTCTGTTTTATTCTGTTACCCAAATCTCCAAGCATCTTCAACCAGAATTTTTCTGAGAGCTCTGGCCCTGCATATCTTCCAGTTTTTGTTGCTAACTTCATATAGTCATTCATATATTGAATGATGTTTTTAACATTATTGCATGAGAGTTTTTCAAGATCCCGGTAGGTAGCATCCTGAATTACTGTAGACCTCTGGGTTGGATCTTCTGATGAGAATACTCTTCTCATTTGGGAGAGTATATTTTGGGTACCTTCCCTCCCTTCTACTATATTAATTAGGGCTTCATACTCATTGGGTAGCCCATGCGCCATTGTACCCACGTAATCTTTTCTATTTCACCTAGCAAGTTTTCAATATATTCTACCTTGTTTCTTGCATCCGAGAAGTTCAGTTGCTTCACGTTTGGTAAATTTTTGATCCAAAATTGATGAGCATTTTTAATGCTTCTTATGTCACGAGACATGAACTTTGAGGTGATTAGGAATCTCTTCTTGCTATGCAAATCCAGTACAAAGATGATAACCCACATTGGTTGGTTGCAAGCTTGCTTTAGGTGACACCAAATGTTCGAATTATGAAGATAGTATTAGCAGCTACTTGCCACCATTTCTATGTCTGTAATGGTGGTATTCCCTATTCCTACTAGTCTTTGTTTCACAATCTTCTCTTGCAGAGATACTAGCATTAGAGCTTTAGTCACTCCAAAGTAATAGCAGAAGGCAAAGATGGGAGCATGCTACAGTCCCTCCTTGAGACTCCGTTACTCCTCTAATGCCAACCTATATTACTATGCCCATTTCATTCAAGTGTTAGATGTGACTTTTTAAAAATGAGGACATGGACACTCGATAAAAAGGGTCCAAATTTAAGATATCAGTAATGGGATGCAATTAATCTTAAAATTTAAATACTGATATTTGATTGAATATAAACTAAATTAATTTATCTATATTATAAGTTATCTAAACTAAGTTATAACTTATAATATATAGTAATTATAACTGAGTTATAACTAAGGTTCAAAATTTTGAGGTGTATCGGAGTTTTGGTTTATGATCAGAACCATACGGTTTAGGTACCGTATCGTATTGTTCTAGTTTCAAAACTTTTTTACATATAAAATATAGTATAGATTAAGAATTATATTATATTATAAGATTAAGAATAATTTGGTTCAAAATTTAATCAAAATAATAGTATATTTTATAAAATTAATTATACAATATTTATTTTTTTTGGTATCTCTATGAAAAAAAATTTAGTCTAAAAAGGAGAAGAAAAGATTCTTGTAAATTAGGGAAAACAAAAGGAACATTAAAAATTTAATAAATGAAGAGGAAATGAAGAAAAAAATTAAATAAAGAAAAAGGGAGAAGGGGACAGAAATTAGTGAAAGAGAAAAAGGAAAAGCTTAGTAGAAAAGGTAAGGAATTGGTAGGAAAGAAAATAAATATAAAAGGGAAAGTAATTAATTAGTAAGAAAGAAACGAGAAAAAGAAACAAAGGAAAAAGGATAAAGAGAAGGAAAAAGGGGAAAAAACATAGTAGGAAAGTAATTAATAGTAAATAAATTAAAATAAAAGGAATGAGATAGGAATGATGTCAAAAAAAAGGGGGATGAGAAAAAAAATATATAGATCACAAGACCTTGTGGGTTGGCCGCAGGTTCTCCGTGAGGCCACCATGACCTTGCTTGGCCACCACTAGGTTGCTGTAGCTTGCGAAGACTAAGTGAGGTAGTTGTGAGGCCACCGCATCCTCGTGGAGGGCCTAGCGGAGGCCTTGTGCTATGCTGTTGGAGTTTGCTAGAGTTTTGGTTTCGCCGTTATCATCCTTCATCGGGGGTAAAGTTTTCCTCTTTTCCTCTTTGGCTTTGTGTTGAATCTGGGGTCCTATTAGTTGGCAGATGGAATTAAAAATTTCATTTTTGCAGATCAATACATGAAACTTTAAACCTGGGTTATAACTTATGTTATAACATAATAATCAATACTTTATAAGTTACAAAATATAACCACTTTTTCCCTAATACCCCAATCAACTTAGCTCATGCTCTCCCCTCCCTCAATGATGCAACCACAAAGCTTCGCCACGTGACACCACTAAACTCTAAATTCCTTCCCTATGTGCAAGCCATATAGTTTTACTCTCCCATCCTCATGCACAATGCTATTTAATTCCACTCACTCCCAAGACAATGCATATCACAAGTAGGTAAGTTTCCTTCATGTCTTTTGTCTTGATCTTATAGGCGAGTTCAATTGTTTATTCTCTTATTTCATATCCTCACTCGTGCCATGTCGTGTCAACATGGGCTTAAAATGCCCATGCCCAAGTATTACAAACACCAGCTTCAATGTTAGGTCCTGCCTCGAATTTGGACCTTTCCATTACTCTTCAAAAGGTATCTGAAATATGCTATCTCACATCCTTTTCCTTGCTATATCTCTTATCCTAGCCTTTTGTATGTATTCTACTTTTGTTTCTTCTTTAGCTTCACATGCTACTCTGAAGACTATCTTAGAAGCACTTTCTGATCTAGGTTAAGACAAACTACAATATATTAGATGACAACTTTGCATTCTTAAGGGAGTTGATTTCTCTTCTTTTGAAAAATATACAATTCGTTTTAAGTGTTATCAATTGGTTAAAGTCTTTCTTGGGGCTAAAGGGATAAACTCATATTTATAGTGTAGGTGACTTTAGTTGGGCTCTTCCTAGCTTTGTAACAATGTACTAATGTAGTAAAAGGTGATGACCCTCACCTAGGGGTCCCTCCAGGACTGCCCCACATGATCTGGAAGGGAGGTAAACCGCGTTTTGGGGGGGGGGGGGGGGGGGTTGGAGGTTTGGCTAGCACAACAACCCTTTGCACGGAGCCATGGGGTCAGGTGACTAGCGAGTACCAATTGTGCCAGCCCATGGAGGCGTAACAATGCCCTAATGACCCCAATATCAAGCAGATATTAAGAGTGTCAACCTTTCTAGCAATCTTAATAAGTGGAGCAACCTTGTAGGTTTGTTGTTCAAATATGAAATTTTTTGTCAGCCGATGAGGTTTTTTCTATATATATTGTAGTAAATGAGACATGTTTAATACATTCAACTTTATTTATTTTCATTTAGAGATGATCATATCAATCATAGTTCGTAAGGACGGTCATGATGAGTCTTTCATTTCAGTTTCAATATTATTTCATGGAACGGTTGCTACATGGATTTTGTGTATATATATTTATATAAATATTTTTCCATTTAAAATTCTGTTTAAATAAGTTTAATAATCAAATTATTATTAATAATAATATTAATTTGATTAATAATAATACGTAAATTTAAATAAATAATATATAAAATTTATTTAGAATTTTTTGGAATTTAAATAAATTTTATAGAATTTTTTAAGGTATAATTCCATTAGCTTTGATTGGATCGGTTTCAATTATCCTAATTAAGTTGGGAGTTGATTTGATTTATTAACATATAGTTTTAATTAAAACTTAAGGTTTTAAAATTGCGTCTCTTCTCTTCGCGTACGGACAACGCTATTCCGTCGTTGTTCGACTTGACTCTGCTCTGCTCGTGAGTGACCGATGGCAATCCTCATCAATTGTCGCAAATTGTTTCCCTTATGTTGTAGTTTGTTTTACTCCTTCCCTAACGCACCTCTGCTGACTCCTGCTCTTCCCCATTGCGAGCAGCCGAAAAAACCCTTTGTGCCTGCCTCCGTGAGTCGCTGCCGGAGAAGAGGCCATGAGTGGCGGTCCCAGAAGAGTGGGGTAACGAATTTAATTAAGTGAAATTATCGTCGATTGTTGGCCCGTACTGTTCCATGCCTTTTTTTCTCATTATAACACTCGAGAATGTTGTTCCATAGCAATAACATTTTTTACCTAAAATTTGACACGACATGAGGCGTTCTGTAATGCCCCGTTTAGGCTGTTCATTCTGACGAACCATGATATCAATAGTCTTTCATTTTATCTTTGATCTAGAATGCATATCCTTCTTAACATTTATTGACAATATCATTAATACTGGCAGGTTGAAATATTTTAGATATGTCTAAGGAACTTGAGCTACGCTTGTTGACACTCAAAATAATCCAAATGTCAAATTGATACTAGAATAAGAGGAGCTATTGTGTAAAGCAAGGAAGTACAAAATTAGTTGTTAAATTGAACTACCTCATTGCCACTATATCTAACCTATCATTTGTTGTAGTGTGATGAATTAATTTTTTATGTCATGATCATTAGGATATAATCTAAAATTCTTTGGAACTTAAAGAATACACCAAAAAGGTCATTCATATTGTTGTTATGGCCATTTTCAAATTGTAGGTACATATCTATAATGGAAATGTTCTCTTGGAGATAGGTGATCAACGGTAGACTATTGTGTTTTGCAATGAAGCAGCTTTATCCTTGAAAGATCAAGAAGAAAACTTCTATAACTAGGTCAAAGTGTTATGACTGAATTCAGTGGGTTAATCAAATTAATATACACGTCACTTCCAATTTAGTTTGTCATGAGAGGATTATGGATTAGGTGTCTAGCCATGTACAAGTGAAATTTACCATTTTGACCATCAATCGACATTGAAACCCTTTAGCATCAACTTCAGAGTAGTAGCTCTGGTGAAAACAAAAGAGGAGAGATAGAGGGAGAAGACAGAGATTGAGGGAGAGAAGAATTCGGGAGATAGGTGGTGGGCACAACAAGTGCGGGGGAGTGTCAGCAAGAGAAGGAAAAATTAGGATTTGATAAGACCATGTTGAGCTTCTTCTCCTCCTCTGCGTGTTCTCTTAATTTTGGTTCAAGTGTAAAGGAACAACTAGATTTCAAAATGCTTTAATTAAATGAAAATATACTTAATTAATTTTAAACATTATTTAATTATTTATTTTCACTATTTTTAATTTATTTTATGGACATTCTTTTTGCTATTAACAAGTTGGTATATTGTGTAATTCAATAAACTTATCTTAACTATTTGTGTAAATTTGAATCTGAGATAGTGTTGTGTCAATTTTCTTTAGGAAGAGAACTATGTTTATTTGCTTTTATTACATTATATCATCAAGTCAAAGCCATCATCTCATAATAAGTTCATTTTTATTTACATTCTTAAACCAAATTCAGATGACATTTCTATATATTATCGAAATATAAAAATTACATAAATCCGTGAATAATTTGCATTTAAAACATATAGATAATATAACATAAGCAATGCCTATAATCATAAAACATAAACACTATATTTGAAGATGTCGAAATACAACTTTTAAGTGATTAATACATTTTAATTATGCACAATAATAATAATATAAATTTTAGATTTATAGCCACCAAACATATGTGGAGGTAATATCATGAACTAAACTAGTAAACACCTGAAATATAAACTCAATAGTAATCATCAAAGCAATCAAATATTTATGAAAATGATTTTTTAAAAAAAAATTAATATACACTTATATTTTAAAAAAAATGTCGAAACCATATTACATGGCCCAATATGGTATGAAATTGTTTTGTTTTGGTCAGAGACTGAAATTGTGACACGACTCAAAATTCTAAACCTTAGAAGGATAAACATATAGAGATGAATTTGCCACTCTATGGAGGAATACGTTCTAAAAACAGGATCATCTTTTCATTTGTTTATTTTAATAATTAATTATGAGATTTATCAACTGATTTTGAGAGGTCTAGAATTGTTTATCTATGTAATAAGCATGGGCTTTATAAAATTTGTTAGCTTATTTTAGAGGGTGTTGTGGGGAACTATTTGTGAATAGTTGGGGATCTATTTTAAATATGTAAATACACAAAATGTATATGTACAATGATAATAAGGATTATATATTGATAGTGGGGACTATATATGGTAATCAACCCTAACATTTTTCCTATTGCATTATGTTTCTTTTTTATTTAATATTATTCTAACAAGGTCTACATGTTAATCTTCAGAATTTCAGAAGCTAGTCTGGAATGCCAAATATTTAGTAGTTATTTAGTCTTCAGGCCTTATATGTTTCTCAAATGAATGGAGAACATGAGTGGACCTATTCAGGCATTTCTAGGATTCCAAATTTGATGAACTGACATTACTATAAACTATGCTCCAGAGTAACAGTCATCAAAGAAGCTATGGTTTGGTCATGCAACATAATCCTCTTTACTGTAGTCTAGAGTCTAGACCATTGCTACAGGGGTATCTAAGGTTGCTTCTTATAGAAATTTAACTCTTCTCAAGTCTTTAGAGGGTCAATGGTAGGCTCTTCAGAGAAACCTTTATGTCTGGAATATTTATTATTTTGTAGGAATTGATGATACAATTTGGTTTATGTCACCTTCCTTTGCATTGATAAATTCTTTTACACACTTTAACAGAGTTTAATTCGTTAGCTTGGTTTCAGGATTAACAATATGGTTGACAGCAGTTTTGATCAAAAAGAATGAGGGTGGTACTGCTAATTATTGAATTTTGTACTCTTCTATATTTGGTGTTTTGGAAAATAACTAAATTATTTTGTAATTTTAAAAGGGAATCTTTTCAGGAAGATTGTATTGGCAAATTAGGCTTGTTATTGTTGTTTCTTTGCTTTAGTTTAACTTTTACACCTACACTTAGTAAGATATGAGTTTTATCTGTCATTCATGTCCGTACCTCTGTCATTCATGTCCTTATCTTGAGTTAACATTTAGTTTGACTTGTTGTTTCATGTTTCTTGGACATATGTACTTGTAAATTAAATATGTAACTGTTGAAACATCTATTTATTGAACCTTTAGTTCTTACAATGTGCACATTGTGATAGGTGTTATGTTTAATGTAGGTCATTGCAATTAAGGATATCATACGCCCTCCAAACAGGGCAAGCTTCAACGATGTCTACATTGTTTACGAATTGATGGATACTGATCTTCACCAGATAATACGCTCCAACCAACAATTGACAGACGATCATTGCCAGGTTTGATGCTACTACTCTGCTGATGGAAGAGAACTGCTTGAAAGAGGAATATATTGCAGTATTGATATGATTCATACATACTTTGGTTGGATTTTATGATTGGCATGTTTGTCTTGTTTGATGCTTGTAACATATCATTAAATTCATCTTCATCACATCACATAATTTGTTTCTTCTTCGAGTTTGTCTCATTGCTTAGCCGAATGCTTTACCACTACAATGGCAAGAGTTCTTTGAATTAAATATTTTTAGTTTTAGATAAACTTGGTATTCTTTTATTTTTCTTTGGAGCATACTCTTTGTTAAACTAAGGTCCCCAAAATACATATTGATTATGTTGGGAGTAAACCCTTGTATGACTTGAGGATTTCCTAAGCAACCACGGGGTCGAACGTGAGAGACCTCTCTATGTCTACGGATTAAAATTTAATCCGAATAGAGACCCATCTCCCAAACGACCGTCTCGTCGTCGTATTGATTAATCCAAGTCACAACTTAGCCAAAACCAAGGTTAAGGCCTTGTAACTTTCCGGATTAATCAACTGTGGAAAAGACGACGAATGGATCGCCGGTTTTTGTGTTTATCTTCGGGGTTCATGACATAAATTAATTATCATATTAATTAACAAATAATTAATCTATGACAATTAATTAATCAACATGCAATGACAAGAAACATAGCATGAAATAACAAGAAAACAAAAGGAGCTAGGGAGAGGTATACCTCGCAGTCTTCTATTTTATGACCCTCCCCTCCTGGACGTCGTGTGGGCGACGAGCTACCAAGACACGGAGTCACCAAGAGCCTTGAATTAATCGCCTTTCTTCTATCTTCTCCCAATCACCAACACAAACCCTAGGTAGCTAGCGTTTTCTTGCGCCGGTTGCCTATCTACCTCTCCACCTCAAACCGCCGGCCACCTTAAGCTCCAAGGTCTGGCCAACTTCAAGGTAACACCGAAAGGAAGGCTAGGAAGATGAAGAAGAGGAAGAAGAAGCTGAGAGAACTCCTTCTTCCCAAAAACCCATCGGAAACCCTAACTCCTCCCTCACCGCCGGCGCCAACAAGGAAGAAAACCCCTGTTTTCCGGCCGCCAGATTCCTCTCCTCCTTGCTCCTTGCTTGCGCACGCAGAGGAAGAGACAATGATGAAGGAAGGAGAAGAGATCAAAGAAGGAGAAAGGAGAAAAACCAAGTTTTTCCTCCTCACCGCCGGCGCTGCAAGTCCATGAAACCTGCCGCCGGCAGCCCTCCTCCCGCTCCTCTGCTCCAAGCCGAGCACCAGTGTGCTCCTCCCTCCCCTACCGAAGCTTCACGCCCAAGAGATGAATGAAGGATGAGGAGAGAGCTCCTCTTCTTCCACATCCTTCTCGCCGGCACAAGGAAGCCCTAGGAGAGAGAATAAGAGAGAGAGGGTTTTGGTTTTTGTGATTAATTGAATTAATTTTCAATTAATTTGTTAAGCCTTGTATCATGACTCCTATGGGGTATTTATAGGGCTAAGGTAGGGACCATGAGGAGGAGTTGATTTTTGGCCCGCTAATGGATCCAAACGCGATCCATTAATGGAGATCCATTCTACTAAAGGATCCCATTGAACTTCCTAACCAACCCCATATTTTCATATGGGCTCCACCTATTATGAGTCGTCCATCTCCCCGTGTTTAAGATATCGAATGCCCGATAATTAATTTAAATTACTGACAATTAAATTAATTATCCTTTTGATCCTTGATTAGTACCACTCAACCTTTTCATCATGTCGGACCATAGTCCACTTGCAAGATTTGACATGACGATCCTTTTGAGCTCACCAAGGGGGCATCATCATCCCGACTCACCAGGACACGAATTTCGTCAATAATCAACAGCACACCATATAATTAATATTATTTTTCAATTTACCGGGCCTATCGATTTAACAGAATAAATCTCACCCATTGGTAAGTCAAAGAAATAATAATTAATTATACGTGCCCATTATTATTTCGGGATTAAGAGATCGTACTCCATAATATATATCCGAGGTCTAATCCAATTTATGAAATTAGTACAAAATTGGATGTCCTCTCTTTTGGTCCTACTTAATGCACACAAAGTGCACTAGTGTAATTTTATGGTTAAGACAAACCACACCTAATTACACTACAACCATCCCGATGGTTTGCCCAACTCCATCTCGGTTATGAGCCTCTTACTTATATTTCTGCAAGGAACTTGATAACATAATCTTCTGTGCGACACCACGCACCATGTTATCTACAATACAAAGTATGAGATATTTTGTGCATATACTAATATAAATATGCACAGTGTAATTTTGCGATTCCCTTTTAAAATGTAAATGTATTTTAACCAAAAACAAAGCTTTTAGTATACATCCTAACAGATTCTTCCAATCAAGGTTTCCAAGGCACGTTCTAATTGACTCATCTTATCACCTTATCTTCCAATTTTACTTCACCTGCATTTACTGGCCAACTGGCCATAATGAATACAATACAAGTAACTCTTTCAAAATAAATTGGCCGAATAAGATGAATTGGATCATAGTTTAGTTTAAAGTTTCTTTAATTTTTTACTTGAAAAATAGTTTTATTATGCTAACCTTTACTGATTCTAGCAAAGTTTGTATTCTTTGTGTTATGAAACTTAATTTTTTTTAAAAATCATATAAAAGAGATTGCTCTAATTGTTTTCATAATTTGAGCAATCATACAATATGCCCTAGTTTACAACCCTTGGGATAGCTGGGTAAGACACATGCCTTGCTCATTCTGTCAATGAAGCACTTATTTTTTCCCTCTTGTTGGAATGATCAAGCATTTCAGTCCATATATTAGTAGGGGTGGGCAAATTTGATATTGGAACTCACATATAGTTCCTATGATGCATTTCTTATTTGGAATGACGAATTTGTAATATATATATTCTATTGGTAAATGTGGGAATAAATTCCAAGACTTTGTCAACAAATATACAACACCTTACCTTTTGAGTTAGCTTTGATATGTTCTGATGCCTGATAGCTTGCCCATTTGCTATTTTTTCATCCTCATACTATGTATTTTTTTGCAGTTCTTTCTTTATCAATTACTTAGAGGGCTAAAATATGTGCACTCAGCAAATGTTCTGCATCGAGATCTTAAGCCAAGCAATTTGCTCCTAAATGGGAATTGTGACCTCAAGATTGGAGACTTTGGATTGGCAAGAACAACATCTGAGACTGATTTCATGACTGAATATGTTGTCACTCGGTGGTACCGAGCACCTGAATTGCTCCTAAATTGTTCAGAGTACACTGCTGCTATTGACATCTGGTCTGTGGGGTGCATACTTGGTGAAATTGTGACGAGAGAACCTTTATTTCCTGGAAAAGACTATGTTCATCAGCTAAGGCTAATAACTGAGGTAAAATTGTGGCTAAATTACAGTTTAAATAATATTTTGCTTGTAGTTTTCACACTTTTGAGTATGTGGACTTGGGATTTCTGCTTCGAGTTTTTTTGTATCATTTTCCAACTCAACCTCATTCTACCTATTGGCTTAACTAGTTTCGATTTGATGATTTTTTGGTTTTTTCCTTAGGATAACTTATTCTGCTTGGTCATTGCTAAACTTCTCTAATGCATTGTGCAGCAAAAGAAAAAGGTAGTCACGCTTAAATAGGAATGTGCCTTATCCCATTCTGCAATTATTTTTCTTTCTTTTTGTGAAATCAAGTTATTGTTATGTTTTAACTGTAAGCTTTTCATCTAATAAATAATTACCTTTGCTGCTTCTGCACTGAGTATGTCTGTATGCTAGTGATATATTGCGCTACTCATCCTCTTACACAAATGCTAAACCTAGTACATTTGCTTTGTTCAGTTTTTGTGATGAGTGTTTAATCGCGTTGCTCATAGCTACTTTTTCTCTAGTTTTAGTTAAGTTGCACAATTAGATAACCTGATTAAGGTTTAAAGAAGCTAAAGAAATAAAAAATTTATCTCTGACCTTTATTTTTGCTGGTCATACATATTGGGTAGTTCCTTGAGTGCATCTATTGAAATTATCAAGCATCCTCCTTTCTGTTGGGCATACTTGGGACACCTGATCCTCATCTCCAACAATCAATTCCTCTTCTGCAATCTGGAGTAACATGCCAATATCATGGTCTTAGGTGCATGTACAGAGATACCACAATGGTGCCATTGCAGTACCACGACTGGTGTCTGGTTGACACCTCAGGGGGTGTATCGAATGCTAATTGGTTACTCATCATATTATTCTTCATGGACTAGTATACTACTGCAAAGTGAGGCTCTGGCATACTGACCAAAAATGATTAGTCAATGGGTGACAATACTGCTCCACCTACCTGTTAACTATTGACAACTTCCTTAACAATATGACATCAAGAGAGGACCATATTTTACTCCTTTGTCACTCAACACGAGTCAGCCCATGGACGCCTAAATCTTGCTATACTTATTTTCCATCTAATCTCCTATAATTTCACGTCCATTGATGATGGCTTTGTCTTCTCATCTCTGGTTTTAATACTGAAAAATAAATCTTCTCTGTTATCAATTATTTCATGGTCATGAGAGCGGTCTAATGATGAGCAGCTCAAAATATATAGTGAGTGAAGTGCAGTTGACCCCTCCACCTCATTAATCCATTCATATTAGCTCTAACAAAATGGGACCAAGGGAAGCATATCGCTTTCAATGAGTCATTTTGCAACATCAGACTCCATCCACAGGAAAATGGTGAAATATACTGTAGTTGCATGAATATAAATGTTTTCTGGGTAAATTTCTGCTACATTAGGAAAACAACAATATAAATATTTTATTTATCTGCCCAAATAACAGTAAAACATAGATTAGCAATGGTAATGTCTCGTTGATGGATATTATTGAGGCTTGGTGCTGAACATGAGACTGATTGTTAGATGGCTTTTGTGAATTACAAATCTATGATGTTTACCCGTTAGACTAATGATGCTTAATAATCTGACACGTCAATGGATTTTCATCATGGTAAGCTAATAGGTTCACCTGATGACTCGAGCCTCGGCTTTCTCCGAAGTGACAATGCTCGTAGATATGTGAGACAGCTTCCTCAATATCCGAAACAAAATTTTCATGTTAGGTTTCCCACTATGTCTATTGGAGCCATTGATTTGCTAGAGAAAATGCTTGTATTTGATCCAAGCAAGAGAATCACAGGTATGTTTAACTTCATAGTTGTTTCTGGTAAATGGATAGGGAGCAGCTGTGTTCTATTTTTAGCATACAGGCTCACTTTTATTCTGTTGGTGCAGTTCATGAAGCGCTTCATCATCCTTACTTGGCATCTTTGCATGATATTAATGATGAACCTGTGTGTTCTACACCATTCAGCTTCGATTTTGAGCATCCATCATATACAGAAGAGGATATTAAAGAACTGATTTGGAGAGAGTCATTGAAGTTTAACCCAGATTCAGTACGCTAGAATTATACTAACTATTCTCGTTTGTAGCTATGATTACTCGAAATGAAGCCTCCTAAAGCCAATGCCAAGGCTGGTTGATGGGCAGCACATCAGTCTATCTGCACATTTGTGATTCGAAGTTGGGACAAGGGTTGAGGTAATAAGGTAACTTGGTATTTTGAATTTGAACGGTGGTGTAACTGCCTATCTATATGTATTATTGAGAACATTGTTCTGTTTTCACGGGTTCACTATCCAATGTGTGTTTCTTTCCTCATTCAATTACTAATGTTCACTGGCAGTTGTTTTGTTAAAGTAATGTACCTCTTATCTTTGGAGGAATAATTATTATTAAAAATAACTGCTGTCATCTCGGAACATATAAAGTTTATCTGTCATTTTTTTTCCTTCCCTCATATACTTTAAATTAGTTTTTTATTCTCAGCACGACCTTATAACTTGCGCAACCATCAAATAATACTAGGATAAAAGGGTCTCATTACTCGATGAAAGTACGAGGGAGAAGAGAGGAGGAGGGAAAGTGATACGATGTGCATAGATAATGATTTTGTGAGTGTTTTTTTTTTCTCCCTCTATCTTTCTT
The DNA here is from genome assembly GCA_024364735.1 of Boesenbergia rotunda. Taxonomy (NCBI): domain Eukaryota; kingdom Viridiplantae; phylum Streptophyta; class Magnoliopsida; order Zingiberales; family Zingiberaceae; genus Boesenbergia; species Boesenbergia rotunda. Next base: position 18,406 of record JAGFNQ010010528.1, on the reverse strand, counting down.
GTAAGTATTAAAAAAAAAAGAAGCACATACAAGAGCAACAATCATCAAGTGCCCTTTTGATATCCGACTTACACCTTGAGATTAGGTTTGGAATTCCTAATTCAATATTTGTATTTGTTGTTGAAGATGACTTAGCTTGGGGATGCTATATGTTTTCAAATGCCATGAAATTGTTTTCTTAGTGTAGGGTGAACTAATACAAGTATTATTATATATTTGGCTGGCTTGATTGTTTGGTGGTTTATCCAAAATGCAATGAATCTAGGTCGATGATGAGTGAAAATGCAAGTGCATGATTATCGTCAAGTAATAAAAGATTATCGATTTCACAAGGATTATAAAATCACGTATAAGTCAGAATCGCAATGTTGATTATCTAGATGATCGAAAATGCAAGAGTTGAAAGAGAAAGAAAACGAATCAAGAAAACTCAGGAAGTTGTAAGAGAAAATTGATCTTGAGGAGCAATCTTAGGATTTTGATTTTGCCACGACAACGGTTGATATCTTAAATACTATTCACTCTCTTACCTCAATATTTATACACATGTAGGTGGTTTATCCCAAGGTGACTGGCATAGACTTTAGGAATTATACCGACATGTCTACCTAAGCACAACACCTATTTTAAAGATAACCTTACTAAAGCGGTCGCTTTCTCAGGGAGACCCCTATCATGATATCGCATGATTCTCTAGGTGTTATCCCCCTACTTTGTGTCTCTGAATCGTGATAAACTTATTAGGCTCTGTGATAACTAATGGTGTCCTCTCGAGGTTTTGGACTAATTTCATGAATAACCTCTCACATTTCAATTTTTATGGGTCAAAGAGTTGAGTTCACCTTTCGGTCCTTCCTTGTGTTCTATGAGATATGAAGATGCATGATTAGTGTCATAATTTTGTATGCGTAATAAAGCCGAATTATGGAATAAACATATCATATGACAAAGAAAGACAAATAAATTATAAAATGAATGTCAATAAAATATCGGGCTACTCACTAATCCTAGAATTTAGAGTACTACTCGATGGAGATCGAGTTACAATTGGAAGACCAAAGGAAAGAGATTCTTCAACTCAAATTAAAGAGAAGAGAATAGAAAGTTTAGTCGTGATGGTTGTTAGTGTCTTTGGAAGGACTCTAAGCTCTACGGTGGACGAAAACTCCAACAGCTCCTCGAAAACGACTCTCCTAGGGTTCTCTGTCATAGGAAAACACCTCTAAGGAAGGGGAGAACCCGTTGATCCCTAGATGCCTTAAACAAGTGACCCTTAGTGTTGGTGCCCCGGTTGGTTTTGATGCGATCAACCAAGTTAGGTTAGGTCCTGTTGGTTTTAATCCCTCTGCTAAGTGTGCAGGAACTTAGGTACGGAGGAAGTCGAGCGTAAGACGCAGCGGACGAGAAGGATTGCGCGGGGAAGTGAGCCGACGGGCTCGGTACAATCCGAGGGACGCGGAAGCTGCGGAAGAGTACGTCGGTGGAGCGAGAAGGACGCGCGCGGTGTCCGAGGGACGAGAAGCCGGGAGGAAGGACGCTCGAGGGGCGAAAGACCGAAGTTGGGTTCGGGTGAGCCTAACTCCGGTTGGCCGGAAATCACCCAGAAGACGAAGAATCAAAAAGACTAGTACAAGCGCCCAAAAGAAAAGAGAAAATTATTTAATGCCAAGAAGGATCGAACCCGAGACCTCAACAACACACGTTAACCCACTTACAATTTGGGATAAAGGGCGATGGCAGTAAAATGTTGCCGATATTACTACTTAGAGATTACAACAGCGACATGGAGATTCCAACAGCCATCTCGAGCCATCTCGAGGAAAGATAAAGTTTTAATTAAACTTTATTTCTTAAAGGATAATGTTACATTATCCTTTAATCAAATCCAATGGATGCAGTTTAATCCCATCCAAGATCAACCATCCAGATTATATCCATGGATCAACGTCCAAGAGAAAAGTGATCAACAATCAACAATCCAGATTTATTCTCTTAGGCTATAAATAGACTTAGAGGTTTTGCTTTAATTTTTCAATCATTCAATTCATTCTTGTAATTCTCTCTAAAGTCTAGCGTGCTTTTGTTGTAAGACTTCTCCGCCACAAGGAGATTATAATTGAGCGCCCACTGCCTTGGAAGTAACGTTCTTAGTTGCGACCAAGTTTTTTTTAAAGACAAGTGCCTTCCATTTCATATTTTGTTTCCGTCTATTCACCCCCCTCTAGCCGGACCAACCTGCTCCAACACTTAGTTCCTTTATAGTCTTCAAGGATAGCAAAAGTAATAAATTTTTCTATCAAATTGGGGGCATTTTCTATGATACAAAATCTCCATAAAAATAGGAGGCACCGCCACATGTCCATGAAAACAATATTTTAGGGCCCAAAACATGGATGGTACGGTTCCATCTTATACCAAATTGTAGATCTTGGAACAAGATTCGATTTGATAGTTTGTGGGCCTTGTGGCTTAACTCGAGTCAAAAGTTATGTCCGTTTGAAGTTTAATTTTTTGTTTTCATCTTGGGACAGGAACGAACACACCAGTGTTGGCCAGCATGGCATGGCCGTGTTCCACTCTGGATGCTCCAATTTGTATGGGAGGATATTAATGTCCTACTGCAAGATCAAACACAAAAGGTATTTTCTCTCTCAGCCCCAAATGACACTGGAGAATCCAGGAAAGCGAAAAACATGCTATATAACTTGACGGTAGAATTTGAAATTCCCAATCTGCCCATCTTTCAAGGAAATGCTATACTAGATATAGGGGTAACAACGTGCTGTATTTACCAAGATACTATCCCCGAAGGAGCCTTGGAAGAAAATTCCTTTATGGTTCATTTCAGTGGAATCACCTCCAAAGCAACATTAAAGAAGAAGCTAAAAGGAGGAAAGATGATCTTTGGAAGTAATATCTTCTGGGTACCCTACACTTACTCATTCCCCATGAAACTCTGGGATAACATACAGATGATACTCATATGTAACTTCATTAGATCAATGCAAGCGGGGGGGGGGGGGGGGTAAGAATAGAAGGTGATCAGGTAACTTTTTTTAAAAACCTGACTACAATAGTGTAACGTCCGAAAATTCTCAAATCTAATTTTAGAAATATCCTAGAATTTATTCTGAATTTATGGATATTTTTATAGAATTTTTTCATGGATAAATAAGGCAAAAAGGAATAAAAATAGAATACGCAGTAAAAAAAACTTAAGCGAAATTTGACCCCTTCACCTTTCATGAGAGGAAACTAAGGCTACCAAGTGGGCTGGTCAATTTTCATTGGAATAGATTAGAGGGAAATATAGATAAGGTAAAGTTAGTTAAATTTTTCCATAAGTATAAAAGGGAAACTTAGGGTTCTTATATTCATTCTTTTCCCTCACATCTTCTCACCGCCGACTCCCTCTCTCCCTCTCGCGATTTTTCTTCCTTTTCTCCTCTTCTCTTGCGGCCCAAGACAAAGGGGAACAAAGGGAAGGTCTCAAGAGGCCCTATTCTCTACGGGGACCCTCGTAGACGCGAGGAGAACGCCAAGAAGCAAGAAGAATGTTGTTGTTCGACGTTCCCTCAGGAATTTTAAATTTTTATTCGTAAGAAAACCTAGCGCAGGATGTAAGTACCCCTCACCTGTAGTATAAGTAGTTTCGGTCGATTTTCCGTATGCTTTATCTCCTTATATGTATGTTTTACGATTAGAAATCGTAAATTATGAACAAGCACGCACATTAGGTGTTTGTTAAAATGTTCAGTTCAGTTAATGCTTTCTGCTATAGAAAGCATTAAAGAATAGAAATTCTTGCTCCAGTTTATGATTGGGACCAAGGTCCAACGGGATGTGCTCCTAGTTGCCCCTAGGTTTAGATAACCTAGTAAAAGCAAGAATCAGAAAAGAAAAGAAAAGTATAAAAGACTATTTTATTTTCAGTTGGCATTGTACCGAACTTCGGTCCAGGGATAGGCTCCAAGTTGCCTCTATGTTTAGATAACCTAGTATGGGATGGGCTCTTAGTTGCCCCTAGGTTTAGATAACCTAGTAGAACCCTAATGGATTCGGGATTTGCTACCTCGGGTTTATTAGGGATGCGCGCACAGTTGGTACATTGCCGGGCCCACAGCAGTTGATTATTATTTTCACCTACTATATGTATTTAGTTTTCAGAAATTCATATTAGCATGTGGTGAATTTAATAATTAGTTTTATGTTAGTTAGTTTCAGTTCCAGTTCAGATATGTATGCCATGCTATAGCTTACTTTTCAGTTTTAGTTCAGTATGTGCCATGTCTCAGTTATATGCCATGACATTCTATGATATGTATTTTAGCATGAGCCTAGCATGATTACTTATGGATATGAGCATGTATGTGCATAGCACGTTTTACAAAAGCATAATTCGAGTTTTCATGGTTTTCTGAGGCTAGATGGTACTTACTAAGCTTTATGCTTATTAGTTTGCATTTCCTTATACTGTAGATACAGGTAAAGGAAAGCACTAGTAGCGGAGGCGGCGGGTTTGATGCAAAGTGTGTGTGATGGTGGAGTTGGAATAAAAGTCTTCGGAACTTGCAAAGCATAGAAATAATCCTTTTTATGCTTCTTTAGTTATTCCGCAATATATTATGTGAACCATGTATGAACTTAATTAGACTTGTATTCGTGGTGCCTAGTATGCTTGAAGTAGTTTACTTACCTGACTTAATATTGGTATTGTGAATGCTTGAATGTTGAGTCATTTACTTGTGATAGGATAATCTAGATCCATGCTTACGCTTTAGGAGTAAGAACTTGATACTTTTGATCTACCTGCTAAATACTTAAGATATGCTTGTTCTAAGATTAATGCACCATATGGAATGACATGTAGTAGCTAAGGATGCCTTTAGATAGGAATACTGAATAGTTTCAATAAGAAGTTGATACGAACTTGGCACATTCATGTTATGCTTCTACATGTCGTTTGTGATTTCTAAGTTGCTATACATGTTAGAAACCCTCCAAAAACGTGTAATAAATGCCCTAGAATGATTGTGGAACTTTATTTATGTCATTCTGCTTGTTAGATATGATTTTGGTACATTGTGGCTCAAGTTTGATAAATTCTGGAAATCTGAAAGCGGGAATTTCAGAACTACCAGTCAACTGGGAAAATACCAGTCGACTGGTATCGGGCACAGAAACATTCTGTGGCCCGACCAGTCGACTGGCATATAGCAGTCGACTGGTACTGTGTAAAACAAAAGTGATATAGAGCAGCTGGTTAGTGCTTTAGTCATGCAATGCAGAGGTTGGGGGATCGAATCCTGCCAAGATAATAAAATAAAAGTTTTGCTTTATTTTGGGCTAGTTAGTACTTTCAACATGTTTATGAATTGTTAGTTTAGTAAATAGTGAAATAAGAATTTTCGAAATTCTCCCAGTTGGTTTAGCATTATCAGAAATCACTGAATTAGTCAGCCAGCCAGTTAGTTAGTAGCGATCCGCCTTACAGCTTAGTACCAGAAGGTGGGTCGTTACAAATAGAAACCTCTCCCTTTGTTACCTATGCAGCTATTCAGGAGTTAGATATGGATGAAGATGAATACATTCATATCAAGGAGCTAGTATATTACTTGTTAGAGGAGACATTCCCAAAATTTAAGGGAAGGTTTCAAGGCCTTTTAACAGAACTAAAGAGGCAGGGATACATTGGGGAGGATCCTCTAAAGCACTGGAGCAAAAATCAAGTACTCTGCTATCTAGATATTAAAAACCCTGATTTAATAATTGAGGATAGGCTCTTGAAGCATTTAACACCATCAGCAAAAGAAGCTTTTTTAAAACACGTAAAAGCCCTGCTCAGCCTGAAAGTAATAAGGCCCAGCAAAAGTAGACATAGGACAACTGTAATCATCGTCAATTTCGGTACCACAATCAACCCAAAGACAAGCCAAGAAGAGAAGGGTAAGGAGAGAATTTTTTTTAACTATAAAAGGCTAAATGATATCACAAATAAAGATCAGTACAACCTTCCAGGTATCAACACCTTTCTCAAGATGGTCAGTGGCAAAAAGATTTACTCAAAGTTTGATTTAAAATCTGGTTTTGACCAGGTAGCTATGCACCTGGACTCAGTCGAATGGACTGCATTTTGGGTACTAGATGAGCTGTATGAATGGCTAGAAATGCCATTCAGACTAAAGAATGCACCTGCTATTTTTCAAAGAAAATGGATAATTACTTCAGAGGTACCGAGCAATTTATTGCAGTATACATTGATGATATTTTAGTATTTTCAGAAACAGAACAGGAACATGAACAACACCTCAGAGTGATGCTAAATATTTGCCAAAAAAATAGGCTAATCCTCGGTCCCACAAAAATGAAAATAGCAGTTAAAGAAGTTGAGTTCTTGGGAGCAATTTTGGGAAATAACAGAATTAGACTACAACCTCATATTATCAAGAAAATCATAAATTTCAAGGATGAAGAACTGGTGACGACAAAAGGTATGAGATCTTGGTTAGGAATTTTGAATTATGCTTGTAATTATATACCTAACCTTGGCAAATTGGTAAGCCCTTTATACACCAAGACAAGTATTACAGGAGAAAGGCGTATGAACCAACAAGATTGGGATTTGGTTAAGAAGATCAAATGACAGATTCAATAGCTGCCTGATTTAGATGTTCCACCCAAAGAAAGTTTTATAATCCCTGAAGTTGATGGTTGTATGAATGGATGGGGAGGAGTATGTAAGTGGAAACCATGAAAATATGACCCCAAAAGCTCTGAAAAGGTGTGTGCATATGTCAACGGAAAATTTTGTCCTCTCAAGTCCACAATAGATGCGGAAATTCATACGATCATGAAAACTATGGAAGCTCTAAAAATTTACTACATTGATAAAAAGGAATTAATTATCCACACTGACTGCCAGGCTATAATTAGCTTCTACGACAAAACTGCTGACAATAGTCCATCAAGAGTCAGGTGGATCACATTTGTTGACTATGTTACTAGGAGTGACATTGATGTCACTTTTGAACACATAGATGGCAAGAACAACCAATTGGCAGATTCCCTATCCCGACTAATAAACATGTTAATATTTTCAGGATGGAGGGAGGAGCAAATGAATCTTCTCAGTCTCTTGGCAGGAGCAACTCAGGAAGTTCAAGCCCAGCCCAGTAGCAAGGCAGTGGAGCGATACCAACAAACAATTCACCATGCCTTGACTTTACTAAACGATACCAGGCATGCCTCACCCGGTACTATGCCAAACTCCAACATGGACTCAACCTTAATGAAGCTGATGAAATTGAAGCCCAAATGCAGAGAATCCAGTCAAAGAAAGCCCAATAGGCTACAGAAGCCCTACAACAATATAGCGACCTGCACTACATCAAACTCAAGGAATATTATTGGAGAGCTACGTGACGAAACTGGTACGGTGATTGGCTTCTAGTTGTCAGGAAATAGGACGAACAGCTGGAGACAGCTCTGAAGTTGGTCAAGGACATAAAGCAAAGGGCTAATAATTTCGGCTTTTGAGCAGGAATGGTGGGCCCAAGAAACCACTCATCCGGAAGAATCCAAACTACTTTAGCTAAAGATATGCTTTCGGCGATAGACCGAATCTACTTTAAGTGCTGAGTTAAAGTAAAATGGATTGAGCCCTGGGGAGCCATCCATTTGTCCATAAGAATCTTATCACGGGAAAAGCAAGAATAGATAAGGATGCGTGATGGGACCCAATGAGCATCCAATCCTTACTTTTCTAGCTATAAAACCCGTCTAGTATTGCTCTTGCTAGGCACGCAATCAAACACTGAGAGTTTACTTGAGCGCAAGTCCTAAAGCTTATAAGTGTCTTATAATTTCTTTTCTTCCTTTTCAAATCTGTATATTTTCTAGTTCTTGTATACCTATCTTGTTAAAGGGAGTTAGAAGCACGCTTCCCTACTACTATGGTATCAGAGTGAAGGTTTGAGTAAAACTTCATTCAAGGTACAAGGGGGAGAGGTACTTGTGATATATAGGTACCAGTTGTTAATAGTACTTCCATTAGCTTGAATAAAACTCATAAGAAGGCGCAGAGGCTGGACCTAATAAGTCCTTCTGAATAGAGTTCACTCACTCAAGGCGTAGAGGCTGGACCTAATAAGACCTTGTTGAGACCGATCTAGTGGGTATCCCACAACTAGCACTTGGGAGGAAGTAGTTTCTAAGCAAAAGAGTCTTGTATCAATAGACATAAGGTGGTAAAAGAGGCAGGGAGCCTAGTAAACCAATGAGTCGGATGTCTAAGATAGAAGAGTCTTTTAGCAAGAAAAGAAAACCAATGAGTGTTAGTGAAAGGGTCGGATGTCTAAGCAATGGGAAGAAGCCATACAACAATGGTACACTAATTTACACACCTCAACCCTAGAATACCTTGACCTTGAAGCAACTACAAAGCCGTCAAACAAAGAACTAGCTCATAATATTAGTGCCATATATGACCACGTGTGTCTTTCTAGCTGAATCCATCTAAAGAATTTCAAGCTTGTACTGGAACGAGAACAAGTGTTAGAGAAAGAAGTGAAAAAAACTAAGAACTGCCTTAAAAACTTTAATAGCCTTGTTTTCAGAAAATAAGCCACTAACAAAGCAGGAGGTTCGGGAATTGGTGGCAGAAATTTCAAAACAACCAAAGCTGGTGGAAAAAGAAGCTTTGAGGCTAATGGTTAACCTTGACCAAAAGCTTCAGAGGGTGGAGCAATTGCTGGCAAAAATTGAAAAGCAAATTTTTGGATGAGTTACATACTCACCAAAAGTACAAGCTATACCAAGAAGCAGCTGAAGCTACATAGAACATTGAACCACCGGCACTTGGATTCATTTGACCAAGTGACTACTCAAGTACTGTTGCCAATCAACAGTAGTCAGACAAATAACCTGTCCAAATAGCGAGGATCTGAAGGAACAAAGAATATCAAGGCTTTTGAGCACAGAGACAGGAATCTGAAGCATCCACCCTCCAGAAGCCTGATACTAAACTCTCCAACCTCACACTTGGCCCAGCAGCGACCTGGTAATTCAGGATTTAAAGATCCTTTGAAATAGAAGCAAAATGATAGGAAAGCAGAGTGACTACCAAACCAGCGAGCCCACAACAGATACAACAACCCTCTGATGGATGATCAGATAAGCCATTACAGAAAATCAAAGGAGTCATGTTGCCCGAGTGAGAGCCCTAGAGCCAATCATATGATGATTACTTTTTGGACTCATTGTATCATATTCTTGTATATATATTTCTTATATATAAAGGCATTTCTTATGGTTATTGTACTTATGTGTATTGGTGCCAAATAACTTAGTATAATAACGTCCTTGAGTAGAAGGTTCTTATCTATATCAATCGATTAGTTGAATCGATAGTGAGATGATATAGAGAACACTACTCTTAATTATTCCTAGTCAAGTATTAACATTCAAGGACAATGTTAATGCATAGAGACTAGCATGTAGGTCAACATGATGACTTGATCTCACAAGTCATGGATATGAGATATCAAGTTGACACATGGGTATACATTAGAGAATGTATACTGAATGGCCCGCCATGAGAAAGTATCATGGATCGTTATATGAGTGTCATATACTTTCTCATGTGACTATTAGTATGACTATAGTCCTAGACCTGAAGTTACCATAGTTCCCTACATAAGGAGTTACGTACTTTGGCTTCGTCAAACGTCACCCGTAACTGGGTGGACTATAAAGGCGATTACTGGGTTTGTAACAAATTATGCGGAGGGATGTGAGTAACGTAGATGGGATCTATCCCTCCTATATGACGGGAGTGATATCTTCGTTCTTGATAGAGTAAGACCACTAAGTGCATGGCCATGCCCAAATAAGGCAATATTAGATATTGAGCTTATTTGATTATAGTGAGTCTACTTGGAGATCAAGACATATAGATTGATTTGAGGATGACACGGTCTATGCCTCATGAAAGATCAATCTAGATATCGAGGATAGAAGGACGTTGTCACATATTGTGATGGTCACAATTATTAGTCACAATGGTGATGTTGGATCTCGACATTCTTGTAACTTGGGTAGCAATGATGTGTTGCTAGATACCTCTCATTGCTTATGTCCTTAAATAGGTTTAAGGGCATTGCCAACGTTACAAGAACCTATAGGGTCACACACATAGAGCAATAGATGGAGAATAAGTCCATAAAAGGCAAGTTTGACTTGACTCAAATTAGACAACTTGAGTTGGACTCGAGTTTGATCCAAGTGTTGGATGAATCTAATCATGGGAGAGTAATGAAGTCAAAGTTTGACTTTGGCTAAATATGGAAAGTCCATAAGAGGCAAGTTTGACTTGACTCAAGCCACATCACCTTGACTTGACCAAGTGATGACTTGGCATCATCATCAAGGCTAAGTAACCTCCCATTTGAATTTTGAATTCAAATAGGGGGTTACCAAGGTGGTGGCCGGCCACTTAATGGCCAATAATGGCCATTAAGTGGCCGGCCACTTAAACACACAAAAGGAGTTTTTTGTGGGTGTGTGATTCATTCTTCTCCTACTTGGTTTTGTTTGTTTTGCTCTCCCTCTCCTCTCATCTTGCCGAGACCCCAAGTAGTGCTAGCACACTTTTGGGCTCTCCTCTCCACTCTCTTGCTTGTGTGGATACTTCTAGAGGGTTGCTACTTTGCATCCTTGAGATCCGACACCAACCGAGGAGCGAGCGGGAATTGCGGGGCACGCATCGAAGGTAGTTTTCTCTTCTCTAATAGATCTAGGTTGTAGATCGGTTTTGAAGCATGTAAACGAGCACTCGTAAATTTTTGAAATGGTTTTCTTCGCTCGGATCCTTTCTATTGGGGCTTTCGGGGTTTCCGCGACGCGAAAAAGCGGTTTTCGCGGCCCGAAAAACCCTACAGTGGTATCAGAGCCACGAGCGAAGCTTGTGCTCGTTTTGGTTTTTATTTTTTTGTATTAGATACAAAATTTAGATAATTTTATGCTTCTGTAATTTTTCTAAATTTTAGGATTTTTGAGTATTTTTCCTCGTAGAGGCAAAGCGACGAGTGCGAAGCACTTGTAGACTTTGCCACCGAGAAAAACTTCTCCGAAACGGCAAGTTTCGCCCAAATGGATTTTGGGACAGCGGGTAAAGGCGCTGTATAATCGCAAGAAGACACTCGTGAAGGTTATTTCACGAGTAGGGGCGCTGCCCCTAACCCCGCAAGGGGCCTTGTCTCGCGATTACGCCCGAAACCCGCTTACCGGGACCGCCGCGGAGTTGTGACTCGAAAAATTCTAAAAATCAGTAGAAAAATTATATAAAATCTGTAAAATTACATAATTTTGAATTATGTACAGTAGTGTGATGGTCATGGCCCAAAACCCAATTTTTAATAAGATTAAAATTGTGTTGTAATTCATAATACGGCCTGCGCGCCGTTTTTGTACATGTGCGTGTTGTATTGTGTTTGCGACCTGCGTGTCGGCTTTTAATATTTTATTTCTGTTGTATTTCATATTTAGACTCGAATGTAACTCGAGTATAAAATTTGTAATGTACAAAAGTGAAGACGACGGAAATTCCGGAGAACTTGGACTCGGGAGAACTAGCCGACAACACCAAGACGGTCAAGAGGAAGCGCTTGGAGAAGCCGCTAGACCTAGGTTGACCATCGGATCCTCTCATTGGCTTGAGAGGGTCTTAGTAGGGCCATGACCAAGTCACTTATGTTTATTTTTATTATTGCTATGCTTGTGATGTATATGATGCATGATAATGTAGAATAGTAAAAATAAACTTAAGTGTATGAGATGCACAAGTAATGTGGGAACCACATTTTGATGTGCACTTAATACACATTTAGGATTAAATTAGATTTCATAAATGCCTAGATGTGATGCACATCCTCGATTAGATTAGATCTAAAATCGAATCAACTCGTAAACGCCTACCGGGTCCTGATACCCATCACTACCTCGATCATATGCGCTTGTCGATTCTGCCAAAGCAGAGCAACGCATTTAATCTTGGTAGGATGCGGAGGGACAACCTTGGTCCCGCCTATCACGGCTCGGGTTAGATCGAGCTCAATCAGATTGAGTAACTAGTTAACTCAATTGGATCGAGTAAAGCTATAGGCGTATTCCAATAGTTGGAAAGGGTAGGACAAAATCACCGTTTTAAATAGTCTTGAGCGATTTAGCCAAAGCTAACTCAAGATTATTCGTAAACGTTAAATCTTGATCCTATAAACAAGAGTTGCATAGAGATGTAATTGATAAATTAGTTATCTACCGATCATACTAAGTCTTGGGCGATTTAGCCAAAGCTAACTCAAGGCATAGTATGATGTGGATCTTGTCCCACATAAATTATAGTAAATTGGTACGGATCTAGTAGTGTGGTTTGACCACTCCAATGACTTGATTCCACCAAAATTCCTATAATTTAGTGGGAGCATCATTTAATTAAAGGCCTAATTAGATGATTACTAGAATATGATATTTATTCTCTGCATTTATCTGTTGTAGATTGCCATGTCTTCAAACGCGAATACTCTCTCTCTGCGATCTGTCCTTGAGAAGGACAAGCTCACTGGAGCTAATTTCCTGGACTGGTACAGGAACTTGAGGATAGTCCTCAAACAGGAACGTAAGCTGTACGTTCTAGAGCAAGCAGTTCCTGAAGCACCACCACCCTCAGCCATCCGTAGCGTTAGAGATGCTCATCAGAAGCATCAAGACGACGCGTTAGACGTGTCGTGCCTAATGCTATGCTGCATGTCCTCTGAGCTTCAGAAGCAACACGAGAACATGAATGCTTACGATATGATTGGCCACCTCAAGCAATTATATCAAGGGCAGGCAAGGCATGAGCGGTTCGAAGTGACTCAGGCCCTCTTTTCATGCAAGATGAAGAGGGAACCCCAGTAGGAACTCACGTACTCAAGATGATTGGGTACGTCGAGAACCTCGATAGACTAGGGTTTCCCTTGGGCCAAGAGCTGGCTACCGACCTGATTCTGCAATCGTTGCGCCAGGTTACCGTCAATTCGTCATGAATTACAACATGAACGAATTAGACAAACCACTTCCCGAGATACTCAACATGTTAAGAACTGCTGAGCCTAATCTCACCAAGCCTAGTACCGTCCTGATGGTACAGAAGGGCAAAGGCAAGGGTAAGTGGAAGCCCAAAGGTAAGGGTAAGACCCAAACCAAGGGCAAAGCCAGCTCTGCAGCACTTAAACCCAAGGGTGGGGTGCAGAAGGATGCCACCTGTTTCCATTGCGGTGAGAAAGGGCATTGGAAAGAAACTGCAAGATCTACCTGGAGGATCTTAAGAAGAAGAGAAGCGAGCCTTCTACTTCAGGTATATATGTTATAGAAGTCAACCTTTCTATTTCTACATCATGGGTATTAGATACTGGATGTGCTTCTCACATTTGTACCAATGTGCAGGGGCTGAGAAATAGCAGGGCATTGGCAAAGGGCGAGGTGGACCTACGAGTAGGCAATGGAGCACGAGTTGCTGCTGTTGCTGTAGGAACTTATTTCTATCTCTGCCCTCTGGGCTTGTACTGGAACTAGATGATTGTTGTTATGTACCTGCACTTACTAAGAACATAATTTCTGTTTCTTGTCTAGACAAGAAAGGCTTCTCATTTATAATTAAGAACAAATGTTGTTCAGTCTATTTAAATGAAATGTTCTATTGTAGTGCAGATCTTATCAACGGACTCTACATTCTAGACTTAGAACGCCCTATCTATAATGTAAGTACCAAGAGGTTGAGATCAAATGAGTTGAACCCAACCTATCTCTGGCACTGTCGCTTAGGCCACATAAATGAGAGTCGCTTGTCCCAGCTCCATAAGGATGGATTGCTGGATTCATTTGATTTTGAATCATATGAGACATGCGAGTCATGCCTTCTAGGCAAGATGACTAAGACTCCCTTTAGTGGACATAGCGAGAGGGCAACAGATTTGTTAGGACTCATACATTCTGATGTATGTGGCCCTTTCAATGTTGCTGCTCGAGGTGGTTATAGATACTTCATCACATTTACTGATGATTTCAGTAGATATGGTTATGTGTACTTGATGACACATAAGTCCGAGTCCTTTGAAAAGTTCAAAGAATTCAGAAATGAAGTACAAAACCAACTCGGCAAGAGTATTAAAATACTTCGATCAGATCGAGGTGGAGAATACTTGAGCCATGAGTTTCGTGACTATTTAGCTGAGTGTGGGATTCTATCTCAACTCACTCCTCCTGGGACACCACAGTGGAATGGTGTATCCGAAAGGAGGAATCGTACCTTATTAGATATGGTACGATCTATGATGAGTCACGCAGATCTTCCTATATCCTTTTGGGGATATGCTCTAGACACGGCAGCGTTCACACTTAACCGTGTTCCATCAAAGGCGGTCATGAAGACACCATATACGATATGGACTGGGAGGAGTCCCAAGATGTCTTTCATGAGGGTTTGGGGTTGTGAGGCTTACGTTAGACGTCAAGTCTCAGACAAACTGGGACCCAAGTCCGATAAGTGCTATTTCGTGGGATATCCCAAGGAAACTAAGGGATATTACTTCTACATTCCCAGTCAGCACAAAGTGTTTGTTGCTAAGACTGGGGTCTTTCTAGAAAGGGACTTTGTTTCTAGAAAGACTAGTGGGAGTTCGTTTGATCTTGAAGAAGTTCAAGACAACGACCATAGCACTGAGCCCTTGATGGATACTGAACAGGAACCACAAGAAGTTGTGGATGAGATTGTTACACAAGAAGTTGTGGAACAACAACCTGTTCAGGTAGACCTACCTCTTCGCAGGTCTGATAGGGTACGTCGTCAGCCTGAGAGATATTCATTTCTCTTGCCTGACCATGATGACGTTATGATCATTGAGAATGAGCCTACCACCTATCAGGAAGCTGTGATGAGCCCAGATTCTGAGTCATGGCTGGAAGCCATGAGATCCGAAATGGAATCCATGTACACTAACCAAGTTTGGACCTTGGTTGATCCACCTGAAGGGGTCAAACCCATTGGGTGTAAGTGGGTCTTTAAGAGAAAGCCTAACATGGATGGACTTACTCATACCTATAAGGGTAGACTGGTAGCTAAAGGTTTCAAGCAAATTCATGGTATTGACTATGATGAAACTTTTTCTCCAGTAGCGATGTTTAAGTCCATTCGGATCATGCTTGCTATTGCAGCCTACCACGATTATGAGATCTGGCAGATGGATGTCAAGACAGCGTTTCTGAATGGAAACCTCCTCGAGGATGTGTACATGACACAGCCTGAGGGTTTTGTAGATCCACAGCATACTGGCAGAGTATGCAAGCTGCATAGGGCCATTTATGGTCTAAAGCAAGCTTCTCGGAGCTGGAATCTTCGATTCGATGATGCGATCAAACAGTTTGGTTTCATCAAGAACGAAGATGAACCTTGTGTCTACAAGATGGTTAGTGGGAGCACAGTAGTCTTCCTAGTCTTGTATGTGGATGACATACTACTCATTGGGAACAACATCCCTTCGCTACAGTCTGTGAAGACTTGGTTGGGGACTTGTTTCGCAATGAAGGACTTAGGTGAAGCAGCCTGCATTCTAGGCATTAAGATCTATAGAGATAGATCTAAGAGATTGCTTGGCCTAAGTCAGAGTACATACATCGATACGGTATTACACCGTTTTGCCATGCAGAATTCCAAGAGAGGAATTCTGCCAATGTCACATGGTGTGAGTCTTTCGAAGACTCAGAGTCCCTCTTCTAGAGAGGAGAGAGACCGCATGGATAAGATCCCTTATGCTTCTGCCATAGGATCTATCATGTACGCCATGTTATGTACTCGTCCTGATGTCTCGTATGCTTTGAGCATGACGAGCAGGTACCAGTCAGATCCAGGTGAACGTCACTGGATAGCGGTCAAGAATATCCTTAAGTACTTGAGAAGGACTAAGGAATATTTTTTGATATTTGGAGGCGATGAGCATCTAGTTGTAAAGGGTTACACTGATGCCAGCTTCCAAACCGACCAGGATGATTACAGATCGCAGTCAGGGTTCGTGTTTTGCTTGAATGGCGGAGCTGTGAGCTGGAAGAGTTCGAAGCAGGACACAGTTGCAGATTCTACAACAGAAGCTGAGTATATTGCTGCATCAGAGGCAGCAAAGGAGGCAGTTTGGATCCGCAAGTTCATCACTGAGCTTGGGGTGGTTCCTAGCATATCTGATCCCGTAGAGCTCTATTGTGACAACAATGGAGCTATTGCGCAGGCTAAGGAACCTCGCTCACACCAGCGGACCAAACACATACTACGGCGATTCCATCTCATTCGAGAGATCATCGATCGAGGAGATGTGAAGATTTGCAGAGTACCCACAGAGGCTAACGTCGCAGATCCCTTGACCAAGGCTTTGGCACAGATGAAGCATGATGGTCACACTAGGTCATTGGGTATTAGATACTACAGCGATTGGCACTAGTGCTAGTGGGAGATTGTTAGTGAGAGCCCTAGAGCCAATCATATGATGATTACTTTTTGGACTCATTGTATCATATTCTTGTATATATATTTCTTATATATAAAGGCATTTCTTATGGTTATTGTACTTATGTGTATTGGTGCCAAATAACTTAGTATAATAACGTCCTTGAGTAGAAGGTTCTTATCTATATCAATCGATTAGTTGAATCGATAGTGAGATGATATAGAGAACACTACTCTTAATTATTCCTAGTCAAGTATTAACATTCAAGGACAATGTTAATGCATAGAGACTAGCATGTAGGTCAACATGATGACTTGATCTCACAAGTCATGGATATGAGATATCAAGTTGACACATGGGTATACATTAGAGAATGTATACTGAATGGCCCGCCATGAGAAAGTATCATGGATCGTTATATGAGTGTCATATACTTTCTCATGTGACTATTAGTATGACTATAGTCCTAGACCTGAAGTTACCATAGTTCCCTACATAAGGAGTTACGTACTTTGGCTTCGTCAAACGTCACCCGTAACTGGGTGGACTATAAAGGCGATTACTGGGTTTGTAACAAATTATGCGGAGGGATGTGAGTAACGTAGATGGGATCTATCCCTCCTATATGACGGGAGTGATATCTTCGTTCTTGATAGAGTAAGACCACTAAGTGCATGGCCATGCCCAAATAAGGCAATATTAGATATTGAGCTTATTTGATTATAGTGAGTCTACTTGGAGATCAAGACATATAGATTGATTTGAGGATGACACGGTCTATGCCTCATGAAAGATCAATCTAGATATCGAGGATAGAAGGACGTTGTCACATATTGTGATGGTCACAATTATTAGTCACAATGGTGATGTTGGATCTCGACATTCTTGTAACTTGGGTAGCAATGATGTGTTGCTAGATACCTCTCATTGCTTATGTCCTTAAATAGGTTTAAGGGCATTGCCAACGTTACAAGAACCTATAGGGTCACACACATAGAGCAATAGATGGAGAATAAGTCCATATGATGGACCGAGAGTAATGAAGTCAAAGTTTGACTTTGGCTAAATATGGAAAGTCCATAAAAGGCAAGTTTGACTTGACTCAAATTAGACAACTTGAGTTGGACTCGAGTTTGATCCAAGTGTTGGATGAATCTAATCATGGGAGATAATGAAGTCAAAGTTTGACTTTGGCTAAATATGGAAAGTCCATAAGAGGCAAGTTTGACTTGACTCAAGCCACATCACCTTGACTTGACCAAGTGATGACTTGGCATCATCATCAAGGCTAAGTAACCTCCCATTTGAATTTTGAATTCAAATAGGGGGTTACCAAAGGTGGTGGCCGGCCACTTAATGGCCAATAATGGCCATTAAGTGGCCGCCACTTAACACACAAAAGGAGTTTTTTGTGGGTGTGTGATTATTCTTCTCCTACTTGGTTTTGTTTTGTTTTGCTCTCCCTCTCCTCTCATCTTGCCGAGACCCCAAGTAGTGCTAGCACACTTTTGGGCTCTCCTCTCCACTCTCTTGCTTGTGTGGATACTTCTAGAGGGTTGCTACTTTGCATCCTTGAGATCCGACACCAACCGAGGAGCGAGCGGGAATTGCGGGGCACGCATCGAAGGTAGTTTTCTCTTCTCTAATAGATCTAGGTTGTAGATCGGTTTTGAAAGCATGTAAACGAGCACTCGTAAATTTTTGAAATGGTTTTCTTCGCTCGGATCCTTTCTATTGGGGCTTTCGGGGTTTCCGCGACGCGAAAAGCGGTTTTCGCGGCCCGAAAAACACCCTACAGAAGCATCTGCTATTCTTTAATATATGTCATGTCATTCATGTTTAATTTATGCATAAATTAGAATGGTTATAGGAAAAAG
>JAGFNQ010010527.1:0-118991 GCA_024364735.1 Boesenbergia rotunda | reverse complement strand
ACCCTAACTTTAACCACTTTGTCATACATTCAAAACCCGAGTTTGACCGTTAGTGCAAACTGCACCAACACTTTCATGTTGGCCGAAACCCTAGGGTGTCCTAGGGTACCCCAAAAATTCCCAAAAATTATACTTAACCTATAAACATCATAAGGGAACATTAAATAACTTTATAGAGATTTTTGGAATAATTATAGACTTTAAAATCATGGTGGCCGAAACCCTCAAGCCTAGGGTCCTTAGTTTTCTTTTCTTTCAACATCAAATCCAAAAACTAACCAATATATCATGCTAAAAATCATGAAAATCATAAGGAACTATTATACCATAGGTGAGGGAGTCTTACCTTGTGTTTCTTGATTTTTCGAACCTTGGAAGAGAAGAAGAAGGAAGACTTGTTGTCTCTTGATCACCCCTAGCCTTGGAACCTTAGGAAACCTTTAGATATTGGTGGTAGGACCTTCTTGTGGAGTTTTCCCAAGGGAAAATCTCCCTTGTAGATTTCGGCTAGGATGAGAAAGAAGAAGGAAGAAAATGCAATTGATGGAGAGAAGAGAATAACTCCCAAAACCCCCCTCTTTATAACCCATTAAGGTGGTGAATGAAGAGTCTCTCCATGACCCTTCATCTTCTTCTAAGCTTTAACCAACATCCACTTCATTTCCTCATAGAAATATCTTGCTAGGTGAGTTGGTTACAATATGCATGGTTGTACAAGAGGTCCAAGGTTCAACCCCTTGGTCCATGCACTAATTTTCTTATTTTATTATTATTATTATTTTTATTTATTTCCTATAAATTCCGAAAATCCTTTTAAAAATCCCCCATAATTATGTTAATATTTCTCATTAAATCTCCTTTATATTTCTATAAATTTTTACCCAAAATTCACCAAAAATTATGGTACTAGAAAGCCCATATAAGGCCCATTAGTACTTAGTTTCTCAATTTAAATGAGAAAATCATGGATTCCAAGGCCAAATTTTGTGTTAATATTTCTAGACTCCTCGGAAAATTATCTAAATATGCTTAATATTTTAATAAAATATTAAGAGAATTTTCCAGGTCGTTACAATATTTATCTGTTTTGATATATAGCAAAGGGGGAGAGATAGGAAAGGAGAGAGTAAAATCAATTTTGAGTAAAATTAATTATTTTCAAAATTTAATTTTCTTAACTCTATCCTTTATTCAAAAAGTATTCAAAAGTTTTTCCTTATTCAAAATCTTTTTGAAAAGTACTTAAGCTTTCAAAATTTTGCTAAGTATTCAAGTCTTTCAAAATTTTTACTTAAGCTATCAAAATTTCCTCATTCAAAAGCCTAAACTTTTTGAAGAAGTACTTAAGTTTTGCCTAAGTACTACAGTTTCAAAAATTTTTAATGCTCTCAAAATTTTGCCTAAAGTACTCTAGTTTCAAAATTTCTTAAAAGCTTTTAAAAAGTTGCTAAGTACTCTAGCTGCAAGATTTTTACTCAAGCTTTCAAAATTTTCCTATGTACTCTAGCTTTTCAAAAGGTTCTTACTTAAGCTTGTCAAAAATTTTTAAGTACTCTAAAGCTTAAGTTTTTCAAAACTGTATTAACACTGAAATTCTTACTTAAGCTAACATTTTCAAAAAGTTTTCAAGTACAAGTAAAGTTTTTTTAAACCCCACGAATTTTTGAAAAAACTAGGGGGAGATCCCTTCTAGGGGGAGGGAACAAAAGTTAAAACTTTTTCATATTTTGCTTAAACTTAACTTTTTGAACTAGGGTTGCCATAAATCAAAAAGGGAGAGATTGTTGGTGCAGAATGCACCTAAGTCAAACCTGTGTTTTGATAATGGCAACATAGGTCAAAAGTTAAGTCTTTCTTATTTTCTAACAAGTTAATGAAGTGTGCAGGAAAAGCCCTAGCGAAGGACTGCTAGGCACTGGCAAAGGAATGCTAGAAAAGAAAGCCCTAGCGAAGGATTGCTAGGCAACTGGCGAAGGACTGCCAGTATCAAGCCCTAGCGAAGGATTGCTAGGCAACTGGCAAAAGACTGCCAGTATCCAAGCCCTAGCGAAGGACTGCTAGGCGCCAGGCGAAGGACAGCTTGGGAGTGAAGACCTAGCGAAGGAATGCTAGGCACCGGGTGACGCGCCCAAATATACTAATTAAAGTTGTCACGAAATGTATGGGCTCATCAAATTTAAATATTTATAAAATGAATGAAATGAAAGCTGGAAACCCTTTTACAATCAAAAATATGGAAATGTAATATAGGGGCCACAGGTCGTATTTTTCTCAGGGATAGTTGTCTAGTTTGATTCAAACTTGTGTTTAGGTGTCGTTTGTGAAATTCGGGTTTCAAACAAAATCAGATTTGGTTTCAGGTAGAAGTGGAAAAACAATGAAAAGCAAACCACTCAATTAAGGAAGCTACACAAGGAGTCGGCACTTAGTGGTTCAACCAATGGAAACCTAAGTGAACACTTACCAAATTTTTATGGGAGCAGTGATTTCTGATTTCAGTAAACAAAAGAGGAACCACGCAATTGAGTAAAAACAGTGATGGGAATTTTCGGAACTAACAAGCTTAACACAATCAACAGCATGCGAAACTCAAAACTTGAACAAGCACTAAACTCAATTCAACTTTGAAGTTTTCGAAGCTAGCTAATGCAGGAAAAATTCAGAATGGTCAAAGGCATTATCAACAGATTTCGAGAGCTGTCCTACACCAAAAGATAAGCAACAATGAATTCGAATCAGTGCCCAAACAGTCCAGCAAGCAAACTAAATTCCTTGTGCCAAGAACTAATTTTTGTGTGCCAAAAACTGATTTGTTAGTTCAGGATTTCAGCTAACCGAATGCAACTTAAGCAGCTAACTATCGATGAAGAACCTTACAAGAATGGATGCAGAATTTCAGATCAAGTTCCATTCAATTCAAGCAACTGAAATTTGAAACGCATTTGAGAAGATTCAATGCAGAAAATGCAGAAATCAAGAACTGCCTTGCGAAATTCAGAAATAATTTGGATGTTAAACCAAACAATCAACGAAAATTGATTATTTTCCACTACTTCTCAGTAAAATTCATTAGAACTGACATTTTAACTGATGTAAACTTAGGGATTACAGACTGAAATGCAGGTCACGAGTTAAGTTTCAGAAACTGTGATGTGCAGAAATTGGGAACCGAAAACAGGGCAATGACTTTGGATTTGATACACCACAAGCTAAGCTAAAAAAAGGAACTAAATTGCAGGCAACTAATGCTAAGTCCTATGCTAACTTAACCAGCATCTACCTAGCTCGAATGCAGAAATCAACAACTTGTATCAGAAACTACAAGAAAAATTCAGAAATGAAATGGCACACTACTTATGAAAGTGGCACGCAAGAAATTAAGCTAAAGCAAACTGAAATCTGTCTTAATCTGTCACTAAACAAGTTACTAACTTACTGAAATTGAAGATTAAAATCCTAATTTAGCTAAAACAACTCAGAATTACAGCTAAGATTGCTGGAAAGAAACTGCAAAAATAGAACATGCGCAGAATTTCGATTACAGCTACAAAACAATAAAACTAAACATCTAAGCTACACCTCAACCCCTCTCGAGCTCAAGAAATTCTTGGTTGTCAATCAAGAACCGGCTTCGAACCCCTAGGCTCGGCAAATCAGTGGACAATCAATTCTGAAATTGAATTTGCTTCAAATCTGCGCTTGCTGAAATTTTCCATCCGATTTCTTCGTTCTCAATTGATGGAGCTGCGAGGACGATTTGGGAAACTTCTGAGATCATTTGAGAACCCCTACAAATGATTTGGAAGCTTGGAAATGGACTGTGGTTGAGAAGGAAGTGATCGGACTGAGGATTCCCGAAACCCTCAAGAAATCCCCTGTTCCAGCGCAATTGAGCAGAATTCTTCAAACCTTGATCACCAAAGACTCGATTCTCGATCTGGATTGGAAGATGAGGTGGTCACGCCTTCATGGAAACAAAAACGATGAAAAAAGATGAAGAACTGATGAAGAACGGCGAAGAACAGTGGAGAGGAGCTGAAGACGCGACAAGGGTAAGCTCTGTGGAAAATTTCCTTAAGTATTAACCAATGGACGGCTGTGATTGATTTGCTTCGATCCAACGGCTGATCTTAGTCCGATTTGAGCCAAACTTTGATGATGAAGATCTGGGGTCAGGATCTGCCTCGTGGTAGCTCGGATCCTCCAGATTTGCAACGGATGGTCCAGATCTAGCTATTCTTTGAATGGATGATCTAGAGCCCTCCAAGCTTGATCCAACGGTTGATCTTGCTCTGATTGGGATGAAATCTTCAGATCTTGATCAGGGTGCTTGATCAACCCTAGCTTTAGCTTGGATTGCTTCAGATCATCCCGGATGGCTCCGATCTAGCCGCTTTCGAATCGAACGGCCCAGATTTAATCGTAATCTTGGTAATTTGATCTGGGTCAATTCCGACTCGAGTTTGACCCAATATGCCCTAGATCCTTGAACTTTGATGCCTACAAAAATAAATCAAGAATTTAGTGGCCAAATTAATCCAAAATTTGCATATTTGCAATTAAGTCCAAAATAAAGGCAAGTTCTAAAACCTAGGGCAATTTCACAATTTTGACAAGAAAAACATAGATCAAACATGGATTTTAGTAGCTCAAATGATCAATAAAATGGAATCTATCAACTCCCCCACACTTATCCTTGAGCGTCTCGCGAAACAACTAAATATGTATCCCCTAGATTTTCTTAAGCATAATTAGAAGCAAATGAAAAGAAATTACCTAAGGTTGTCAATTCTCATAAATCTAAGCTCTATGGATTAGTATCTTGTCCTTAAATCAACAACTTAGCCTTTTCATCCATCATGAGTCATTGAGATGAATTTAAATCACTAGCCTTTCAAGGGAAGTTTTGGTGGCTCTCTCCTTTAATTCTAACTTGGTGATGGAAGTGGAGCTCACTCTCACACATATGTTTCTTGCACTACCATAGGCTTGCTTATTATCTAATCTCCACCATTAATCATGAATAGGATCAACAACTATAAAAACAAATCAAAACATAGAAAATTATAAGAAATGGCGTAGAAACCAAGAAAATGGAAAAATTAACTAAGTGGAAGACTTGAGTGCTCAAGGATGTTTCCGATGAACTTTGCCCTCTTATCAGTCCCCTAGTGAATTCCAAAGTTTGATGGAGTTCAATTTGAATAATTCTTTTGATTTGGATGAAAAACCCTTCCTTGACCTCTTGTGCCAATTTTTGTCTATTCGTGCCAATTTTTCTTTTCTCTTCTCTTTCTCGTGATCAGCTACTGAAATCATTTTCTGCTTTCTTTTCCTCTAGTGGATTCAAAAAGATAGTGGAACAAAGATGTAATTCGGATGAGAAACATTCCACTAAGTTCATGAGGCCGAAACTCCCTTGTGTGCCCTTTTATCTCTTTTGTTTTCTTCCTTATTTTTTTTCTTCTTCCTAACTGAAATTTTCTTCTGTTTTGAACAGCAGTGGTTGCTCTCAACACTTTGTGACACCTTTGTGTGCTTCATTTCTTAATTCACAGCTCCTAGAGAACTCAATTCAGCTCAAATTGATATACACTCATGCCTAAACTGCTTTAATGGAATGCAACCTTCTGAAATTTTTTTTTTTCGCAGATTCCACAACAACTCTTCACAACTTTTTCAACACTTTGCAGCTTCCCTTGCATTCAATTCACATTAATTCAGTAGCTACAAGTCAATCCCCAGCAGATTACAGGCTCTCCCTTTGGCACAAACATTTCAGAAATTTTCTTTTTTGCTTCTTGCCATGCTTCTATTCAACTCTCAATTCTATACAGCTGCAGTTCTTCTTCTAGCAGGGCTTCCGAATTTTATTTCTTGATCAGCTCAGAATTCTGATTAAGCTTCAGATTTTTCAGCTCAGATTTTCCAGCTTAGATTGATACAAACTGCATTTTTCCCACTGCAATTCATCTGATTTCTTGGTCCCTGCACTTTACTGCAAATGTCTTTTCTCTGTCTTTTTTTTTTCGAAATCCAATCAGCCACCTCCTTGTGATCAGTAGTGGATGGCTCAACAACTATGGCATGTTCATGTACTCAATTTCCGGATGAATAGCCCTAACAACCACTTTCAGTTTCCAAGTTAGTACAAAATCAATTTTGTGGTGTCTCAAGTTAAATCCTTCATGTGTTTCAATTCTGAATTCTTCCCAATACAGATTCAACAACACCTCTTCACAGACTCCATCAGTCCTGCAGCTATCCTCAAACTCAGCTTGTAACATTGGATCAGATTAGGTCAGCTCCACATTCAATCCTTCCCTTAATGTTCCATTAATATTCAGCTTGTCCTAATTGGCAAAAATTCAGCCACCTTGTTGTTGTGGTGCATGGACATTGCAATTCAATTCCTGTCAATACAACCCTTCTCAATCCGGATTCACTAGGATTCTTTTCTTTAAGCTTCAGTTCTTTTGGTAGTAACCTTTCATTTGTTTCAATTCAAAACAGTTCAGCTTTCATCATTTATCTGCACACTGTTTTTGGCACAACCATTTCTGCATTGATGCAAATAATTCCAGCTTCAACCCTTCAACTTTTTCAGCCTTCAATTCAGATTGCATCCAGCTGGAATTCAGCTTAAGTTCAACTGCAAATTCAGCTTGTTTCCTCACAGAATTTAGACTTTGTCTCAACTTGTTCACTTCAAATCTGACACTCTGATGTTGAATAGCTGCATTTCAGCTTCTTTTCAGGTTTTCTGATTTTACTCAGCTTCTTTGCAGCTTTAATTCCAACTTCATCAGATTATACAGCTGCAGTCCAGCTTGTGTTCAGCCCCTCTTCTTCACTGCATTTTCTTAACTGCCCCCAGCAGCTCTCCTTTTGCTTCAATTCAGATTTTCAGCTCGAAAATTCTTATCAGAATTAGTTCCAATTCACATTGGCAATTCGGCACTGCATTACTGACTTCCTTCATCAGTTCCAATTCTGTTTGAGATTGATACCATTGTGCCGAAATTGCTTCATGGAGGAATGCAGAAATTTCAGCAGCTTTTCATGGATTTTCAGCACTTGCAGCTTCAATTCAGATTGTAGCAAAATGTTACTGATCTTCATAGCAAAGTCCAGCTGCAGTCCACAACGTTTCTGATCAAAACATGCTATCTAAAGAATCTATTCCTTCAATGGCACATGTAATGGCTTGGATCTTCAAATTATAATCAAGAGTCTAGATGCCGCATTTGTTTCCATTCTTTTGCTCATTTTTGGAATTCAAATTCAACTCACTTGGCACCTTTTGGTTTCAAAAAAAATTTTTTTCCGAAATGATGATGCTCCTTGATAAAAATTGCTTCCCTATCACTAGTCACTCCCCCACACTTAATTCTTTGTCCGTCTCGGGCAAAATAGTATCAAGAAAACATCCCAAGCAAACAAATCCATAGAAAAATTGGGGTTAAAATTAGGAATAAGGAAAAATAAATAGAATAGACATGATTTTTGCCAAAATTGAATTGGAAAGGTAAACAAAGTGATTAGCCTCTATAGATGTGATCCAATCATTGAAATATGGTTTTGAAAGAGCCTAGGCAAGTTCTAGAGCACAATAACATGTATGTGTCACAAATAATAGGCTAATTCTCACTAGGTAAAGATAATTCATCTCAATTCGTCAATTAAGAATCTAAAACCAAGTAGTACTCAAGCATCCAAGATTTCATCCATTGGCTCAAACCCTAAGTTTTGACAACCAAATTTAATTTATTTACCAAAAGACTCTAAAATGCTATGGGATAACCTAGAGGGATACATTTATTTCTACTCATGCAAGAAAAGTGCAAAAAGAAATAACAATGTATTTACAAGGACTCCTATGCATTCTACTCTACTCATGCATTTATTAGCAAGAAAATTCTATTTCTAGAAAGCATGAAAATGAAAAATACAATAAAAGAAAATACAAACAAGAAAAATCTCCCCTTTATATCTGGTGGACGGAGTCTATCCAGAAGGAGCCTCCAACGTGGTAGTGGAGGTGTCTGGGTGGCTGAGAGAGCTAGGACTCCCCCACACTTGAACTTCACAAAAATATTCTCTGGTGGCCTAAGGCGATTCAGGTTCAAAATCCATAGAAGGAATGGAGGGCTATGGATTAAAGTAAGATCTTCTCCTCCTTCTTGATGCCTTTCAGAAGTACTTCCAGGGGGTTGAAGTCTGTTCAGCTGGAGTACCCACTCCTGGAGTCTTCTGGACCCTGCAAAACAGTGTAATACCTTTCTCAAGCGTGCAGGGTCAGAAAGAAATAAAATGATATAAGTATCTGCATGAAATGAATCCAAATCTGCATCATGTTCAATGAAATCAATTCTTGGTGTCTCAATAAATTTTTCACAATTATTTTCTACCAAGGATGTATCAAATAATATATCACAGATAATAAAATCAATCCTTGGCACTTCAATAAAAATTTCACAATTATTTTCTACCAAGGGTAAATCAAGCAAAGTATCACAGCCTATGAAATCAATTCTAGGTGCCTCAATAAATTTATCAAAATTATTTCCAGAATAAGATATATCAAGAGATTCATCACAAAAATCAACATCAAGTCTAGGCACCCCTAAAAAATTTTCACACTCAGCATTTGCATCTAATGTAACACCACATGCTTCATTTTCAACAATTTCTACACTAGGTACCTCTAGGGATTTTTCACAATTATTTTCTACAAGAAATGTATCCCTAAGTATATCACAAACAATAAGATCAGTTTGAGGTACCTCATTACAAATTTCAGAAAAATTAGGAGGAGAATTTACCTGATCGTGCTGAGAAGTACCTGGAGATTCTACAAAAGTAGATGTATCCGTGTTCTCCTCCTGGTCATGTTCGAGCTCCTCTTCAGGTTCAAGTTCTGGTGGACAGTTAACTACAACAGGTGATCCTTGGGTTCTTGCTTCCACCATGCAAGTCCCTACACTTTCTGGTAATTGTGGTGGTCCCTGGGGCTTAGTGCAATCCCCTACACCTATGGAATCATCTCCCTCAACCTTTCCTGTATCAACCAAATTAGAAAAATTAGGACCTTCAATAATACTATAATCACAAAATAAAAGATGAGAATGGTCCTGTGAAATAGGAATGGGTGATTCTTGGGGCTCTGTGCAATCCCCTACACTCTCAATCCTATCCTCTGAATTTTCTGATGCATCAATCAATATAGGTGGTTCCTGGGGCTCTGTGCAATCCCCTACACCTATAGAATCCTCTGATTGTTCTAATCTTTGAGCTTGTATTTGATTCCATTGATCAACTAATTGTGCAAGGCGTTGTTCGATGCCTTGCCGTTGTTGTTGTAAAATTTGCTGATGTTGTAGGACTTGTTGGAAATTTTGCTGCTGTAATTGTTGAACTTGTTGCAACATCTCCATCATCCTTTGTTGTTGAGCCTCATCCCAATCAGGATCCTCAAAACCTCCTTGATTAAACTGCTGAAATGGGAGGGGCTGAAAATTCTGAGTGTCTTGCTGAAAATTCTGTCCTTGAAACTGGAAATCTTGCTGAAAATGTTGAAATTGTGGTTGAAAGGATGGTTGAACTTGCTGAGAATGGTAGCCCTGGAAATCTTGAATCTGAGGTTGAAATTGTGGTGGTGAACACTGAAATTGAGTGGGCTGGAAATTTGGTTGATTTTGCTGAAAATTTGGATCGCATGGCTGTGAATATTGAAAAGGTTGTTGAAAATTCTGTATAGGTTGAAATTCTTGCTGCCATGGCTGAGGTTGAAATTGAAATTGATTATTTTGGGGCTGAAAACTTGCAAAAGGCTGCTGGAAATTTTGTGATTGCTGAAATTGTTGTAATGGTTGCTCAAACTGGGGCTGAAAACTCTGGAATGGCGGCTGCCCGTTCTGAAAATTCTGATTTGGTTGAAAATCTTGTTGAAATTGTTGACATTGTGGCTGAAAAAATTGATTTGGTTGCTGATTGAAAGGTTGGTTCTGCTGAAAATGTGGACACGACTGCTGATAAGTAGATGAAAACATTTTGAACCTGCAGCCCTGTCACAAATCAAACAAGAAAAATGGCAGTACCCGTATACAAAAGATAAAGCAAAATAAAATAGAACCCAATGATATGTCAAAAAGCATACAAGCAAAAATCAAACAAATCAA
The DNA here is from genome assembly GCA_024364735.1 of Boesenbergia rotunda. NCBI lineage: Eukaryota > Viridiplantae > Streptophyta > Magnoliopsida > Zingiberales > Zingiberaceae > Boesenbergia > Boesenbergia rotunda. The sequence goes on along the minus strand of JAGFNQ010010527.1, from coordinate 108,810 downwards.
CTAGTTACTTCCCCGACAACGGCGCTAAAAATTTGACGCGCCCAAATATACTAATTAAAGTTGTCACGAAATGTATGGGCTCATCAAATTTAGATATGAATAAAATGAATGAATAACTGCTGGAAACCCTTTTACAATCAAAAATATGGAAATGTAATATAGGGGCCACAGGTCGTATTTTTCTCAGGGATAGTTGTCTAGTTTGATTCAAACTTGTGTTTAGGTGTCGTTTGTGAAATTCGGGTTTCAAACAAAATCAGATTTGGTTTCAGGTAGAAGTGGAAAAACAATGAAAAGCAAACCACTCAATTAAGGAAGCTACACAAGGAGTCGGCACTTAGTGGTTCAACCAATGGAAACCTAAGTGAACACTTACCAAATTTTTATGGGAGCAGTGATTTCTAATTTCAGTAAACAAAAGAGGAACCACGCAATTGAGTAAAAACAGTGATGGGAATTTTCGGAACTAACAAGCTTAACACAATCAACAGCATGCGAAACTCAAAACTTGAACAAGCACTAAACTCAATTCAACTTTGAAGTTTTCGAAGCTAGCTAATGCAGGAAAAATTCAGAATGGTCAAAGGCATTATCAACAGATTTCGAGAGCTGTCCTACACCAAAAGATAAGCAACAATGAATTCGAATCAGTGCCCAAACAGTCCAGCAAGCAAACTAAATTCCTTGTGCCAAGAACTAATTTTTGTGTGCCAAAAACTGATTTGTTAGTTCAGGATTTCAGCTAACCGAATGCAACTTAAGCAGCTAACTATCGATGAAGAACCTTACAAGAATGGATGCAGAATTTCAGATCAAGTTCCATTCAATTCAAGCAACTGAAATTTGAAACGCATTTGAGAAGATTCAATGCAGAAAATGCAGAAATCAAGAACTGCCTTGCGAAATTCAGAAATAATTTGGATGTTAAACCAAACAATCAACGAAAATTGATTATTTTCCACTACTTCTCAGTAAAATTCATTAGAACTGACATTTTAACTGATGTAAACTTAGGGATTACAGACTGAAATGCAGGTCACGAGTTAAGTTTCAGAAACTGTGATGTGCAGAAATTGGGAACCGAAAACAGGGCAATGACTTTGGATTTGATACACCACAAGCTAAGCTAAAAAAAAAGAACTAAATTGCAGGCAACTAATGCTAAGTCCTATGCTAACATAACCAGCATCTACCTAGCTCGAATGCAGAAATCAACAACTTGTATCAGAAACTACAAGAAAAATTCAGAAATGAAATGGCACACTACTTATGAAAGTGGCACGCAAGAAATTAAGCTAAAGCAAACTGAAATCTGTCTTAATCTGTCACTAAACAAGTTACTAACTTACTGAAATTGAAGATTAAAATCCTAATTTAGCTAAAACAACTCAGAATTACAGCTAAGATTGCTGGAAAGAAACTGCAAAAACAGAACATGCGCAGAATTTCGATTACAGCTACAAAACAATAAAACTAAACATCTAAGCTACACCTCAACCCCTCTCGAGCTCAAGAAATTCTTGGTTGTCAATCAAGAACCGGCTTCGAACCCCTAGGCTCGGCAAATCAGTGGACAATCAATTCTGAAATTGAATTTGCTTCAAATCTGCGCTTGCTGAAATTTTCCATCCGATTTCTTCGTTCTCAATTGATGGAGCTGCGAGGACGATTTGGGAAACTTCTGAGATCATTTGAGAACCCCTACAAATGATTTGGAAGCTTGGAAATGGACTGTGGTTGAGAAGGAAGTGATCGGACTGAGGATTCCCGAAACCCTCAAGAAATCCCCTGTTCCAGCGCAATTGAGCAGAATTCTTCAAACCTTGATCACCAAAGACTCGATTCTCGATCTGGATTGGAAGATGAGGTGGTCATGCCTTCATGGAAACAAAAACGATGAAAAAAGATGAAGAACTGATGAAGAACGGCGAAGAACAGTGGAGAGGAGCTGAAGACGCGACAAGGGTAAGCTCTGTGGAAAATTTCCTTAAGTATTAACCAATGGACGGCTGTGATTGATTTGCTTCGATCCAACGGCTGATCTTAGTCCGATTTGAGCCAAACTTTGATGATGAAGATCTGGGGTCAGGATCTGCCTCGTGGTAGCTCGGATCCTCCAGATTTGCAACGGATGGTCCAGATCTAGCTAATCTTTGAATGGATGATCTAGAGCCCTCCAAGCTTGATCCAACGGTTGATCTTGCTCTGATTGGGATGAAATCTTCAGATCTTGATCAGGGTGCTTGATCAACCCTAGCTTTAGCTTGGATTGCTTCAGATCATCCCGGATGGCTCCGATCTAGCCGCTTTCGAATCGAACGGCCCAGATTTAATCGTAATCTTGGTAATTTGATCTGGGTCAATTCCGACTCGAGTTTGACCCAATATGCCCTAGATCCTTGAACTTTGATGCCTACAAAAATAAATCAAGAATTTAGTGGCCAAATTAATCCAAAAATTTGCATATTTGCAATTAAGTCCAAAATAAAGGCAAGTTCTAAAACCTAGGGCAATTTCACAATTTTGACAAGAAAAACATAGATCAAACATGGATTTTAGTAGCTCAAATGATCAATAAAATGGAATCTATCAAAACCCTAAAACTATTTGTTGAATTCTGTAAACTAATTGAAAATCAAAACGACACTAAAATAAAAAAAAACTTAGGAGTGATCACGGGGGAGAATTTGAGAATCAACGATTCGAAGAATTCTGTAAAATAAATGGGTATTTACATGAATTTTCATGTCCTAGAACCCCCCAACAAAATGGGATAGTTGAGCGAAGGAATAGAACCTTACAAGAAGCCGCTAGGGCTATGCTCAACGAATTTAATCTAGAAAATCAATTTTGGGCAGAAGCAATTAGTACAGCCTGTTATATCCAAAATAGGGTTTTAATTAACAAGCGACACAACAAAACCCCCTATGAATTGTACTACCATAGACTACCAAATTTACATTACCTAAGGGTCTTTGGATGTAAAGTCCATATCCTAAACACCAAAGACTATTTAGGAAAATTTCAATCCAAGTCAAACCCTGGTATCTTCCTAGGATACTCAACCACAAGTAGAGCCTATAGAGTTTATAACAAACAAACTAAGAAAATTGAAGAAACTACAAACTTAATTTTTGATGAAGAAATCAATTCAACATCTAATAATTCAGATTTAACTTCATCACACTCTGACCAAGAAAATAATGAACCCTTAATTGAACCCTTAATTGAACCCTTAAACGAGTTAACCATTGAACCAATTAATAAGTCAACTGAAACAAATATTGAACCAACAAATCAACCAGCCCAAAGAATCGAAACAAACCATCCAGCCGGACCTGAGGCTGAACCAAGCTCTAGGAGAACCAAGAAACCCAGACTTAGTCACCCAACCGATCAAATTGTGGGTGATCCAACTCTAGGAGTAAGGACTAGGTCTTCCTATAGGAACCTTAGTCAAATAGCTATGATATCAAAAATTGAACCCAAAACTATAGAAGAAGCCCTACCTGATCCTGATTGGATCATAGCGATGCAAGAATAACTAGCTCAATTCGAGAGAAACCAAGTCTGGGAATTAGTACCTAAACCTGAAGATAAATCCATCATAGATACTAAGTGGGTCTTTAGAAACAAGCTAAATGATCAAGGAGAAATAGTCAGAAATAAAGCCCGCTTAGTATCTAAGGGATTTAGCCAAGTAGAGGGACTAGACTATGATGAAACATATGCCCCAGTAGCTAGACTTGAGTCCATTAGAATGTTATTGGCCTTTGCATCACATAAAGGATTCAAATTATATCAAATGGATGTAAAGTCAGCCTTTTTAAATGGATTTATAAAAGAAGAAGTTTATGTAGGACAACCCCCAGGGTTTGAGGACCTAGACAAACCTAACTACGTTTACAAACTAACTAAAGCACTATATGGGTTAAAACAAGCACCTAGGGCCTGGTACGAACGATTATCAACCTATTTAACTTCTAAAGAATTTAAACAAGGCCAAATTGACTCAACATTATTCATTAAAACCCTAGGAAAAGATATATTTATTGCCCAAATTTACGTAGATGACATAATCTTTGGATCCACCAACACCAACTTTCTAAAAGAATTTGTCAAGATAATGGAAGATGAATTTGAAATGAGCTTAGTTGGTGAGCTTACCTTTTTTCTAGGCTTACAAATTAAACAAACTAGGGATGGTAACTACGTTCATCAATTCAAATATGCTAAAGAATTAATAAAGAAATTTAAAATAGATAATTCTAAAAGTATAAGTACCCCCATGGCCACTAATGTAAAAATAGATAGTGACCCTGATGGTAAACCAGTAGATCTTAAACTCTATAGGAGTATGATAGGAAGCCTACTGTACCTTACAGCCAGTAGACCTGATATTCTGTTTGCTGTAGGGATGTGTACAAGATACCAAACCTGTGCTAAGGAAACGCACTTAGCAGCCCTAAAAAGAATACTGAGATATGTAATGGGCACCCTAAATGTAGGGATTTGGTATCCTAGGACCTCAACTTTTGCCTTAACCGGATACTCAGATTCTGACTATGCTGGATGTAAATTAGATAGAAAGAGCACAAGTGGAAGCTACCAACTGTTAGGTCAAAGTCTAGTCAGTTGGTGCAGCAGAAAACAACACTGTGTGGCTCTATCCACAACTGAAGCTGAGTATGTGGCATTAGGAGAGTGTGTTGCTCAACTTTTATGGATGATGCACACACTTAAGGACTTCCAGCTCAACTACACCCAAACTCAAGTGTTTATTGACAATATAAGTTCAATTAATTTAACCAAGAATCCAATCCAACACTCCAGAACTAAACATATAGAAGTCAAACATCATTTTGTAAGAGACCATGTAACCAGGGGTGAAATAGTACTTAAATACATTGACTCTAAATCCAACCTAGCTGATATATTCACAAAGCCCTTACCTGAGTCTGAGTTCAGCTCACTAAGAAGGCAGTTAGGATTATGCCTTGTAGAATAGATTATTTTTTTTGGCTTAATTTAAAATTGTTTTGAAAAACTGTTTCACTTAATTTTAAAATCAGTTTTCATTTTCGACTTAGTTTTATTTAAAAACTACCCCCTTTCAAAACTAGAGATTTTTCGAAAATGGACTTAGGCTAGGCCCTAACCCTAGAACTGCATGCACCTATAGACTTAGAAGCCAGCATCTCACAAGCACCTTAGGGTACTTATGATTGATAACCTAGAAAGGGTTGAGATGCTTAGGTCTTTGCCTTAATTCAAGATGCTTTAAGTCAGTGCATCTGCAGTAATTGGGGCACTAAATATAATTTATACAGCAATCAAGTTAAGTATCAAGCTTAGAAAATCTAACTTGAATAGAAACACTTAACTTGACTAACTCTAGCAAAAACTACTGTATATAACAGTTAGTAAGTAGCTAATCGGGTTAGACAGGTCCCTACAGACAAAAATTGATTGATTTAGTGTAAATCAAACTGGTTCAGTACAGTAAATTATTATTTATTTTCTTTAATTCATGCTATATTTATCTGGTTTGATATATGGCAAAGGGGGAGATAGAGATAGAAAAGAGAAAAATTATTTTTTTCTAAATTTTTCCTTTATTCAAAAAGGTTCAAAAACATACTCATCCTTTATGCAAAAGCTTAAACTTTTTGAAGAAGTACTTAAGTTCTTAAAACTTTCAAAATTTTGCTAAGTACTCTAGCTTCAAAATTCTTTACTTAAAGCATTCAAAATTTTGCTAAGTACTCTAGCTTCAAAATTCTTTACTAAAAGCTTTCAAAATTTTGCTAAGTACTCTAGCTTCAAAATTCTTTACTTAAAAGCTTTCAAAATTTTGCTAAGTACTCTAGCTTCAAAATTCTTTACTTCAAGCTTTCAAAATTTTGCTAAGTACTCTAGCTTCAAAATTCTTTACTTCAAGCTTTCAAAATTTTGCTAAGTACTATAGCTTCAAAATTCTTTACTTCAAGCTTTCAAATTTTGCAAAGTACTCTAGGTTTTCAAAAGATTCTTACTTAAGCTTGTCAAAATTATTTTTACTCTAAAGCTTAAAGTTTTTCAAAATTGTTAAGTACTAAAGTGTTTCAAGCTTGTTATATCCTACCAATTACTTAAGCTAACATTTTCAAAAAGGTTTTCAAGTACAAATAAGTTTTTTAACCCCACGAATTTTTGAAAAATCTAGAGGGAGATTCCTTCCAGGGGGAGGGAACAAAAGTTAAAACTTTTTCATGTTTTGCTTAAACTTAACTTTTTGAACTAAGGTTGCCATAAATCAAAAAGGGGGAGATTATTGGTGCAGAATGCACCTAAGTCAAACCTGTGTTTTGATAATGGCAACATAGGTCAAAAGTTAAGTCTTTCTTGTTTTCTAACAAGTTAATCTAGTGTGCAGTGAAAGCCCTAGCAAAGGACTGCTAGGCACTGGTGAAGGAATGCCAGGGCAAAAAGCCCTAGCAAAGGACTGCTAGGCACTGGCGAAGGAATGCCAGAGTCAAAAGCCCTAGCAAAGGACTGCTAGGCACTGGCAAAGGAATGCCAGAGTCAAAAGACCTAGCGAAGGACTGCTAGGCACCGGGTGAAGGACAGCTCGGCATCCAAGCTCTGACAAAGGACCGTCAGGTAAAAGTCCAACCAAAGGAGCGGTTGGCATCAGGTAAATTCTCCCGAGAGGAGTAGGTGAGGACGCGTTCCCCGTCGAGGGAACAGTAGGCGTCGGTTCGACCTAGGACTCCATTTTGGAGACCAAAGTCAGAACCAAGACAGCTAAGGCTGTATAAAATAATAATTAATTATTTTATTGTGTTTTGGACTAACCCTAGATGCAGGACCGAAGGAACGTGTGTCTGCAACTCAGAGAGCCTCAAAAGAGTGAGGCAGCAGCTGAGTAAGGCGCCCTGAGTGTCCAGGGCGCCCTCAAGGTGAACCAAAACCAAGCGCAGCAAAAAGGGCTTCAGCTGCTTACAGAGCAAGGCGCCCTCAGCAGCGAAGGCGCCCTCGTTAGTGAAGGCTCCCTCAGCAGCCAAGGCGCCTCCAGCCCAAGACTGCGAAGCTCCAGCCTATCCACAGCCGAGATTTCTGCGCGGAAGAAGTCAGCCAAGGTGCCCTCAGCGACCAGGGCGCCCCAGAGGTCAAACCTCATCCCTATTTGGGTGGGATAAAGCTTGACCGAGCGAAGTGTGGATCGGCTGACACGTGGCAGGGCGCCCCCGACGTCCAGGGCGCCCTAGGTGCTATAAATAGCACCCCTCGACCCCAAGCTTCAACAATCAACTTGATACCAAAGCTTCCATACTCTTCTGTGCTCATGCCTTGTTCCAGAAAGTGCCCAACTCGAGCAACGACGTCCTGCTGCTCCGGAAAGTCAACCTACAACCGGACGTCGGTAACAGAAGAAATTTCTTTTAAAAGTTTATAGTGCTATACTTGAAAATCTCTTTCTGTAAACTGATTTTGCGTTCATATAGAATTGCCCAAAGTAAACGATCAACGATCGTGGGCCTTGGAGTAGGAGTCGACCTAGGCTCCGAACCAAGTAAAAAATACTGTGTTCGCGTGGTTTGTTTATTTCCGCTGTGCAAATTACTCTCTCCATAAATTCGAAAAGTGTTGTCAATATTCACCCCCCCCCCTCTATCGACTCTATCGATCCAACAGAGACTAGCTACCTCGTATTTACTTAGGGATGCGTGCACATGATGTATGTATGTGGTACAAGTCGGGGACCCCAATGATGTGATGATTATGTTTAAGTATTTAAAAGTATGATTTTAAAAGTTAAGCATCCGTATGTATATGCATTTGACTCATGCATTCATTGATGTTATGCATTATGCCAGGATAGTAATGTTTTATGCTTATGTTTCATGTTAAGAATTATGCATGATAGTAAACGTCTTATGTTTCGGTTTATGTTAAGAAGATGCCCATATGCTATGTTAAGTTTATGTACGTTTATGTTTATGCAATGTATCATGCTATGTTAAGTTTATGTATGTTTATGTTTATGCCATGTATCATGCCATGTTATGTTTATTTATGTTCATGCTCATGCCATGTTATGTTTATTTAGGTTCATGTTCATGCCAGGTGTTATGTCATGTTAAGTGTATTTCATGTTCATGCACTATGTGAGAACTATGTCCGGCTAAATGATTTTAGATGCATATGCCCTATGTAGAGCGTCAAGATATGTTAATGTTTCATGTGCTTATGATTAAGTGATGAATGGTTTTAGTGAGTAGGAAAGAGTCTTACTAAGCCTATGTGCTTATAGTCTTATTTTCCTTATACCGCAGATCATACAAGGGGATAATAAGGAAGCAGCAGGAGGACAAGAATGGGTGTGTGGTAGTGAATTGGCCAAGAGACAATATGTTACGAGTCTTATGCTAAACTTTATATTTGCTACGTATGTGATTAAATGACGACTTATGTGACTTTATGACATGATGTTAAGTACGACATGATATGATGCTAAGTATGAAGTTAATAGGCTAAGTTCTCATGCCATTATGTTAAGAATGGTAGTTAGGTGCATGTATGTGTAAGTTTAAAGTTATTCCGCTACATTATGATGTTCACATGCCCTACCTATGTTAACGTAATGCCGCTTTATGGGGAAAAAAAAGTGGGCATTACAGGTTGGTATCAGAGCAGTTGCCATCTCACTACACACACATCAAGCCTTCTTCCTGCCGCTTCCAAGTAAGTACCTCTCTGCATATCTTATGATAGTAAACACTTTTAGGATATTGTATGACTCTAGAATATGCAAGTATGAACGATGTGTTATGATGAAAAGTACTTTAGGATATGTAACTATGAACGATATTTTTATTTTCTTTTATGAATCAAATGCTTAGAGTGATATAGGGGTAGAGCAAAAAAAACTGATATTGGCCATACTTGTCTTTGGTGAAGAAAAGCATGGCTAGAAGACAGAGTAACCGACTTAACGAGACAACTCCATCGCCTGACCTGATGCAATTAGTAACCCAGCTCCAGCGTCAAGTTACTGAGCAGCAGCAAACCATTAATACCTTGATGAACCAGCAAGAAAATTCCACTACTCCACCAGTGAACCAAACCCCTATACCCGTTGCGCCCACAGTTACGCAGAACCCTCCAACAGGCCCGACCACTGTAGCACGTCAAGAGGCTTATCTGATCCAGTGGTTAAGGCTGAAACCAGAAAATTTCTCGGGTGCTGGCGAACCGTGGGACGCCCAAGCGTGGTTCAAGACAGTGGAAAGTACAATGGAGCTGCTAGACTGGCCGGAGCATGAGAAGCTCAAGTGTGCATTATTCAGCCTTTCTGGAGATGCTAGAATGTGGTGGGAGAGGGTCAAGGCCAAAAGACAGGTGAACCAGATGACGTGGTCGGACTTCGAGTTGGAGTTCTTCGAGGAATTCTTCAACATGCGTGTCACCAACAAACATTACGACGAGTTCACGAAATTTCGACAGGGTGACCTCTCGGTTGATGAAGCCGTGAAAAAATCCAATCGACTAGCTCGCCTATGCCCCGAGCTGGTTGGCACCGAGAAAGAAAGGGTCCAACTTATGCTGAAGATGTTGCGGCCCGAAATAGCTCTAAATGTGGCCGGCGGAGTTAACCGACTGCAGACCGCCGAGGAGCTGTTTAGTAGCGCCCTACTCACTGAGCACTATCTAAACAATATCAATCAACAAAGGAAGGCGCTAAATGAAAGTAAGGATCAAGTTCACTCCGGGATTCTCGATTCTTCCATTCATTATCCTTGATGTTTTCCTTTCATCACCGCTCAGGAGGGCAAAAACCCCAGGGCACCAATAACAACTAGAAGGGAGATCAGAGTGGTAAGCGGAAGCCATGGAACAACCCCCAAGGAAGCCCAGAAAATAAACAGGTCAAGCCTATCCTGTGCGCGACATGCGGAAAAAGGCACCCCGGGGAATGCCGAAGAGGTACGAATCGGTGCTTCACCTGTGGAGTGGAAGGGCATATGGCGGCTTACTGTCCTACCAAGAGCCAGGCACCTTCCCAACAACTCGTCCAGTACCAAGGTGCCCCAGCGAAACTACATTATATGCAAGCTGAGCTGGAAGGTACCCCGATGCTGGAGGCCCAACCGACTATGATGAATGCCAGGGTTTTCTCGGTTACCAAGGAGGACGCTGCGGAAGCTTCTACGATTGTCACAGGTCAGATACTTATTTTCAGTCAGTACGCTACTGCATTATTTGATACTGGGGCAACGCACTCGTTCATTTTTGTGCTATATACCAAGAAGATAGATATGTTTCCGCAAGTGTTAGATTGCAAGTTCTTAACAACCCTGCCTTCGGGAGTAATAATGACATCCACCCACGTGCTGCGTGCGATGCCGATCGGAATCGCAAAAAGAGAACTCTACTGTGATCTAATAGTACTCGACATGCAAGATTACGATGTTATAATGGGAATGGATTTTCTGGGTAAATACGGTGCTTCTATTGAGTGCCGTAAGCGAAAGGTGGTCTTTCGACCTGAGGTAGGTTCTATGTTTGAATTCATTGGAGAGCCAAGGAAAAGAACCAGGAAATGCTTATCAACTCTCCAAGCTCAGAAGATGTTAGACAAAGGATGTACTAGATTTCTAGCATATGTGGTTGATGCCAGTCAAATGAAGAACCAGAAGCTGGAGGATGTCAGGGTTGTATGTGATTACCCAGAGGTATTTCCAGATGAATTATCAGGATTAGCTCCTGATAGAGAGGTGGAATTCGAGATCGAATTGGTTCCTGGTACTAACCCGATCTCCAAGGCACCTTACCGTATGGCGCGGGTTGAATTAAAGGAGCTTCAAGAACAACTACAGGAGTTACTGGATAAGGGATTTATTCGCCCTAGTCATTCCCCATGGGGAGCTCCGATACTGTTTGTGAAGAAGAAGGACGGATCTATGCGAATGTGTATAGATTATCGAGCGCTGAACAACGTAACGATCAAGAACAGGTATCCCCTTCCGAGGATAGATGACCTGTTTGACCAATTAAAGGGAGCCACTGTTTTCTCGAAAATTGATATGAGGTATGGTTATCATCAAGTTAGAGTAAGACAGGAGGATATTCCGAAGACAGCTTTCTGAACAAGGTACGGGCACTTTGAGTTCGTTGTTATGCCTTTCGGCGTGACAAATGCTCCTGCTATGTTTAGTGATAGTGAGCGAGAGTGATCCGTGGAGATTTAACTTAAGTAACTGTAGTCTGGTGGAATAAATATAGTAAATGATTGAGTGGTGGTGAAACGGAGTAAATTGGAATAGAAGAGCAAGTAGATGTGAGAGGAGGAATGGGTAAGTAATGAGGAGATTATCTGTATGAGTGTCATGACGGTCTGGAACTAAGAAGAGTTGTGAACCAAAGCAAGTTTGTATTGTTGGTGAAAGACGTATATTAATATTTAGCGATGAGCCTAGAGTAAAGAGAGGATAGTGCTTTATTAATGGAGACTTATTAGCTATAGTATTAAGGGAGTAGAGTATTTAGTGTAGGTATTCTAAGGGATTATAGTAGTTATGAAATGAAGACTTAGGGATGTATATCTATTAGGAACAGATTAAGGTGTAAGTTATTTGACTTTTTAAACAGATATATATATATAGTAGTAGCAATAGAGTAATATTCTTGATATAAGAAGGATAGAGGGTAAGAACTAGATATGCAAAAGAAGGAGTGATAGAGATTAGCGAATAGGACCTTAGCTATAACTCTGTATGAAGGAAACTAGAAGTTAATGTTATCAAAGGCAAGAATGTAGTAAGGACTCTAGGACAAGCAAACTTACTAGGTAAAACGATCTAATAAAGTATAGGTTTTGGAAAAGATTGATATAGGAATATTTTATAAATTCTTGTTAGAAAATAAATAAGGAGAGAGAGTTTTGTGAAGAATAGTATGAAATTTGGTAAAGAATATATTAGATACTCGTTGCTTAAAAGTAAGGTTATAGAGAAGTAAGATACGGAGATCATAAGAATGTGATTTTTGTGATTAGAGTGGAGGAAGCATGACTGGTAAATGAGAAAAGGTATTTGGATATGTGAAAGAAGACTATGGAAAGATAGAATAAGCGAAAGTATAGATGACAAGTGAAAGTAAAGATGACAATGTAATAGGAAAAATTTTGTAATGTAGAGAATGTGGTACATGTATATTGAGCGAGAAGTAATAAGGATATTTCCAGAGTTAGGAAATGGTGAGAAGGAGCAACGTGGCCGATGCACTCAGCCAGAAGTCCAGTGCCACCTTGGTGTCCTTATCTATATTACCCCGCCCACTTGGAAGAGAAATTATGAATTTCGGGGTCGAGATCATTTCCGGACAGCTTTCTACCATAACAATATCACCGACGCTGTTCGAGGACATATTGGAAAAAAAATGGTGATCCGAGTCTTCAGAGAATCACGCAGGAGATTCTGGAAGGAAAGGGCGATAGTTTTCGTATCGCCGACAGTGGAGTATTATACCTTAGGGATCGTCTATGTATCCCTAATGATCCGGAGCTGCGGAGAGAAATTTTAGCAGAAGCTCACGGAATCCCTTATTCGATGCATCCGGGATCCACCAAAATGTATCAAGACCTGAAGGAGAAATTCTGGTGGTCCGGTATGAAGGGAGATGTGGCTCAGCATGTCAGCACCTGCCTGACCTGCCAACGAGTGAAAGCAGAACACCAGCGACCCGGGGGAGTTCTGCAACCACTTCCGATTCCGGAATGGAAATGGGAAGATATCTCTATGGACTTTATTTCAGGACTTCCCAAGACTACAAATGGATATGATGTGATATGGATAATTATGGACAGGTTGACTAAGTCTGCTCACTTCCTAGCAATCAAGATGACTTATTCAATTGAGCAAATAGCTCAATTATATGCTAAGGAGATAATCAGACTTCATAGAGTTCCCAAGACCATCATCTCAAATACGGATGGTCGCTTTACCTCACTCTTTTGGGAGTGCGTCCAGAAGTCTCTCAGCACTAAATTATGATTCAGTACAGCTTTTCACCCTCAGACTGATGGGCAAACTGAATGAGTGAATCAAGTACTGGAGGACATGTTGCGAGCTTGTGCTTTGGATTTCAAAGGGAGCTGGTGCTGATATCTATGTTTAGCGGAATTCGCTTACAATAATAGCTACCAAGCTACTATCGGAATGACACCTTATGAAGCTTTGTATGGGAGGAGATCTAGGTCTCCGATTTGTTGGTACGAAGGTGGTGAAAAGAAGGAAATGAGGCTCACCACGGATGTCATCGACAGCACCACCCGAGCTATAGAGAACATTCGACAACAGATAGAAGCTGCTCAAAGCCGGCAGAAGAGTTATGCAGATGTCCGGTGGAGACCACTGGAATTTAATGATGGAGATTTGGTGTTCCTCAAAGTGGCTCCTATGAAAGGGGTGACGAGATTTGGGAAGAGAGGGAAACTGAGTCCGCGATATATGGGACCGTACCTGATCCTGAAAAGAGTTGGCAAGGTGGCATATGAACTAGAGCTGCCTCAGGAGATGTCAGTTATTCATAACGTGTTCCATGTGTCAATGCTTAAGAAGTGTATTCCAAATATGGATCAAGTGATCGAGCCACAGACAGTACAAGTTCAGGAGGACCTAAGTTTTGAAAGCTGACCTATCCAGATCTTGGATCGGGAAATCAAAAAGCTAAGGAACAAGGAGGTACCCTTAGTCAAGGTCCTATGGCAAAGTCAGTGGTTCGAGGAAGCTACCTGGGAACGCGAGGACGAGATGAGATGCAAGTACCCAGAGATATTCTAAGTTCGAGGACGAACTTTCACGAGGTATGGGGGATTGTAACGACCCGAAAAATTTTCTCAATATTTTCTTTAAAAATATTGATCATGTCTAGATAGTTTTGAGAAACCTAGAGATACTAGTATGAACTTTAGTCTAGTTATCCATGATTTTCCCATTTAAATTGAGAAACTAAGTACTAATGGGTCTTATATGGGCTTTTCTAGTACTATGGTTATTAGTGGATTTTAGGTAAAATTTAATATAAATATAAATGGGTTTTAATTAGGAATATTAGTATGATTATGAGTGGGTCTTAAGGGAATTTTTGATAATAAAAAAAAGTGCATGCACCAAGGATTGAACCTTGGACCTAGTATACCACTAAGCATGTACTAACCAATTCACCTAGCAAGGGAGTGCTAGTAGAGAATGAAGTGGATTTTAGTTAAAGGTAGGGGATGTGAAGAGGCACCATGTGAAGAAGATGAAAAGGCACTTGTGAAGAGACAAAAGGGCTTTATCAATAGATCTCTTCTTCCTCCTTCTTCCACCCCCACCGAAAATCCCATCTCCCTCTTCCTCCTTCTTCTTGCTGAAAATCACCAAGGGGTTTCTCCTTTGGAAAAACTTCACAAGAAGGCTTCATCTTCAAGATCTAAGGGCTATCTACAAGGCTACAAGGGCTAAGGGTGATCAAGGGACAACAAGGTCTTCATCATCTTCTCTATTTAAGGTCTAAAAACTGAGTTAACAAGTGTAAGACTCTCTCACCTGTGGTATAATAGTTTCCAAGTTATTTTCATGATATAAGGATTTGTTTGGACTATATGTGGAGAAAAACTAATGTTAGGGCTCCCAAGGGTTTCGGCCGTCATAGGTTTCCATGGTTAAGTTTGGATCTAACTCTCTAATATTGTTTCTTATGTTTTCTCATGTTGTAAGGGATGTTAATAGGGGTTTATGTGAAAGTTTTACATGGTTTAGGGCCCTTGTATCTTTCGGCCAAGAGGGATTTTAGGGCAAGGGGTTAGGGTTAACTCCAAGCAAGGGTTCAAATGGCTTCCATGGTATTATATGTAAGGTATTATATGTGAATTCGTAATTTTATGAATTTTTTCATGGGCTTGTGATCCTCTTTGGGTTTCGGCCAACACATGATTTAGGGCTAGGACTTGGAGTTAAATCCAAATAAGGGTTCAAATGGTTTTCTATGGCATTGTATGTATGGTATGGAATGTTAATCATGACCTATGTGAATTTCTCATGGACTTATAGTCCTTTAGGGTTTCGGCCAAGATCCTAATTTAGGGTTTGGTTTGAGTTAAGGTCTCAAGGATACTTGATTATAGGTTATTAGGATGTAAGTATATGGTTAAGCAAGATGTGAGGATCTTTATGTTACCAAAACCCTAACTTCATATGCTAGGTATCATGACTTCGTATATTTAGGTTATATGTTATGTTTTATTCATGAATGTTTTAATCATATGCCATGAATCTAGGGACATGTATCATGTATGAAAAGATCTAGGCATGTTTTCCTATGTACCATGACCATGCATGCTTTATGAATTAAGATGCTAATTAAGTATGTATACCATGCTTTATGAATGATATGTATGTATGTCATGCTTTGTGAATGATATGTACGTATGCCATGTTTAAGAATGAAGATGATGAACGAAAATGATAATCATGGCTCTAAGAAAAAATGATGTATGCATGACATACCTTATGAATGAAAATAATGAATGATGATGAATGTTCATGCCTTTAAGGCATCATGATGTTAAGTATAAATGATGAAATGTTAAGTATGTTTATGTCATGCTAAGGGATGGGCACCTTAAGAACGCCTCGGTTCTGGACTACCGTAGCTGTCCACGGTTCTGGAACTACCGCAGTTGTTCCTACTCTTATGCTACGTTTCATGAAACAAGATTATGTTTATGTTATGAATGTCTATGAATGATGAAGCATGCAAAGTTATTTTACTTTATGAATGGGCTTGTACCGGACCGAAGTAAGGGTCCAAGGGATGGGCACCTTAAGAACACCCCAGTTCTGGACTACCGAAGCTGTCCACGGTTCTGGGACTACCGAAGCTGTCCAACAGGGATGGGCACCTTAAGAACGCCCCGGTTTTTGGAACTACCGTAGCTGTTCCTACCCTAGTAGGTCGGGGCTCGCTACCTCGTATTTACTTAGGGATGTGCGCTTATGATGTATGTATGTGGTACAAGCCGGGGACCCCAATGATGTTATGATTATGTTTAAGTATTTAAAAGTATGATTTTAAATTAAGCATCCTTATGTATATGCATCTGACTCATGCATTCATTCATGCTATGCATTATGCATGATAAGTATGTCTATGCTTATGTTCATGTTAAGAAATATGTCATGATAAGTATGTCTATGCTTATGTTCATGTTAAGAAATATGCCATGGATAAGTATGTTTCATGCTCATGTATATTAAGAATTATGCCAAGAATAAGTATGTTTCGTGCTCACGTATATTAAGAATTATGCCATGAATAAGTATGTTTCATGCTCATGTATATTAAGAATTATGTCATGAATAAATATGTTTTATGCTCATGTATATTAAGAATTATGCCATGAATAAGTATGTTTCATGCTCATGTATATTAAGAATTATGTCATGATAAGTATGTTCCATGCTCATGTATGTTAAGAATTATGTCATGCTAAGTATGTTTAGGCTTATGTCCATGTTAAGAAATATGCCATGATAAGTACGTTTATGCTTATGTCCATGTTAAGAAATATGACATGATAAGTATGTTTATGCTTAAGTCCATGTTAAGAATTATGCAATGATAATTATGTTATGCCCATTGTTTTACGTTAAGAGTATGTTTATGTTTTATGTTCGGAATTGTCGAATATTTCATATGTTTATGTATGATATGACGTATGGTTTTAGTGAGTAGGAAAGGGTCTTACTAAGCCTATGTGCTTATAGGCTTATTTTCTTATGCCGCAGATCAAGCAAGAGGTTATTAGGTGAAGCAGCAGGAGGGGCAAAAGCGGGTGTGTGGTAGTGACATGGCAAAGGAAAGAGGAAAATGACTCTTCTATTATGTCTTGTGTTTCGAAATACCTCTTTAGATTCTATGCTATACTTAGGATAAGATACTTGCTACTTATGATGCTTATGGATAAGTTACTTATGATGCTTATGGATGAGTAAGGGATGTTTATATCATGATGCTACATATGTTATGAGTATGCTAAGTTACAATGCTACCATGGTTAGGAATGATAAGTTAAGGCATATATGCATGTTCAAGTATTAGTTGTATGGTAAAGCGCATGTGTATAAAGAAAAAAAAAATTATTCCGCTGCATTTAGATGTTCACATGCCTAGGTATGTTAGCGTAACGCCGCCTCTCGCCACACCGTAAGATGTGGGAAAAAGGCGGGCGTTACAGCTTCCGAGGGACGCTTACGGTTGGATCTCGTCCCTTCCTTCGAGTTACACGAGGTAATAAGTAAATTAGTTTACGTTTCTGCAAAATTTTAAATATATGATCATGTCTACACAAGATAAAGTTGCATGCTTAGATGTGTGGATAAATAATTTAAGAAATTATTTATGCTAAACCTTTTGCTGCACGTAATTAATTTTAAAATTACGAACCCGCATCCATGTCAACATGCACCCGGTCCCAACAGTGGTATCAGAGCCGAGGTTTGTGTTCGACATAATCATATAATTGTTTTTGCGAAAAGCTTTGTCATAATCTCAATTTTGAAAAATTTTCCAATTATTGTAAATTTTCGATTTAGGAATTTCAAAGTTTGGAAATCATCATGAAATTTTGCAAACTTTTGAAATATCCCTGTTTCTAAAATTTTATGATAATTGTGAAAACTTTCCATTTTTCAAAACTTTCCAATTTTGGAAATTTCCCATTTTGGAAATTTTCTAATTTTGGAAAAACATAAGTTTTATTTGTACCAGAAACTTACAATTATTCTGAAAACCTTTTATTTTTGGAAACTTTCCATTTATGGAAAGCTCGTAATTTTGGGCACTTTCTTTCAAGAAAGTCTAGACAAAATTATGGGAATATTAATTGGCATTTAAATTCATAATTAGAAATTAAATTATTTACAAAATTATTTATTTTGGATTGAGCCTCGGGGAGCCGTCCAATTTAAAGTTAGTTGTTATAATTAAATTTCCTAAATTGAATTTAAACTGTCAAATTCTTATTTTGGATTGAGCCTCGGGGAGTCGTCCAAATTAAGTTATTGATATTAATTTTCCATAAATAAAATATGTGATCAAATCTTAGAAATTTTTGAGGTGATTCTCAAACGATAATTTCCTTATTTGATTTATGAGGTGATGCTCTTACATATTATTGTCTCCAAAATTGATTAGGAAAATTGTTTCCTATAGAGTATATTTCCTTAAATAAGATTTTTATGAAAATAATATGTGGTTGAATTAAGGGAATCTGTCTCTTAATTTAATAAGATTTGATTTAGAGAAATCAAAGTCTTAAATATATTAATTCCGAAATTGATTATGATAATTTAGGAAATTGTTTTCCAAAAACAATTCCTTGAATAAAGTATGAAATTAGAATTAGGAAATTCAGTTCCTAATTCAATTAATGAGACTTGATAAATTAAGTCGCATACATACTTTATTAAGGAAATCGTTAGATCATGACATAATTATATGTCATGTGTAACGCCCGCCCTTATATCTACTCTCGGGGCAGGGTTACGTACAATCAATCATATAATTCTTTTCTTTTCTTCTAGCATAAAATTAAAACAGCCAATGCAAGAGTGCAAGGACTAAGTGCCAACCATGCTTGTCTAAAACTATCATGTGATATTTACAAGTGCTAAGCATGCTAGTCAGTACATGTCAATCAAATATCATGCTTAAATCATTAGAACATCATTTGAAATATTTTAACCAAGAGTTATTCTATACCATGATAGGTTCACATATTATTTCAACTCATAATATAATCAAACAAAATCAAGTATATGAGAATTCCAAGTGTAATCACTATCATGCAATATCAATCCTAATCACTAACATTCATTGTCAAGGAACATAAACATAAGCATAATAAAGTAGATATAAGAATCTTTCTTTCCCGAGCCACCACTCCACACATCTTCAGCCCTCCTGCCTCTTCCTTTAGTTCAAGTGTTCCTTATCTTTATCTGCAGCATAAGACAACACATAACTAGTAAGCACAAAAGCTTAGTAAGGATCCTGTCCTACTCGCAAAATCCATACGAAAGCATACAACATGTACACATAATAAATCATAAACATGAGTTCATCATAGCATACTAAATATCAAAGTTTCTAAGCATGCAGCATAAAGTATCTTAAGCATACCCTTCACATATAATCAATGTTTTTCAAAATAATTCCATAAAGGTATTACTTAAAAATACATCCATATCATATAGGGCCCAGTTGTGTACCACATAATGCGCGTTTCTGTAACACCCCAATTTTTACAATTTGAATACCTGGGGAATTGTTTAAAGTTCGGGACGAACTTTCTATAAGAGAGGGAGGATTGTAACACCCCGAATTTGGCAATGTAAAATTCATGACAATGTATGAAAATGATTATAATGAAATGATATGAATTTCATGTAATCACATGCTATAAAATGTTATGAAGGCATGAAATATTATATGCATGAAATATTATATTCATGAAATATTATTATCATGAAATGTTAGCATGAAATATTATATTTATGAATATGGAATATTAAAAATATTATGAAATAATATTTTTGGGATATTATGAAATATTCTGAATTCATAAAATATTATTCATATTATGAATTTCATGATGAGCTTGGTTTATTGGGCTTGGAAATGAATGGTGCTAAAAAGAAAGTGCAAAGTGGAGGAAGCAAGGATTGAACCTTGGACCTCCTAGTTGCACTCACCATGTCATAACCAATGAACCAAGCAATATTTCATGAAGAAGGAGAAAGGAACATGCTTGTTAAGTGGGTAAGAGTGAAGAGACATGTCTTTTCATGAGAAAAGTATAAATAGGTGGAAGTTGGAGCAACTTCCTTCTTTCCTTTTCTTCTTCCTCTTCATCTTCCAAAACCGAAACCTCTCTTCTTCCTTCTTCCAATTTTCGAAAACCTTAGGCAAGGGTTCTAACCCTAGGGCAAATTCAAGAGGGAGGAATCCAAGTGATCTTGTCATCTATCAAGACCAAGGAATCTTAGAAAGAAGATTTGGAAGAAAAGATTTTTGTATACCCTACAAGTGTAGGGTACCCTACAATTTAAAGAGAAGAGTAAATTTCCAGCGCTAGGATGTAAGTATCCTCTCGCCTGCAGTGTAATCGCTTTCGTTTGATTAGTATGTTTTCTTGTTGTTGTTGTTAAAAAGGGAGCCTTCTTCCCTTGTAACCATTCGGCCACCACCATGAAATGGGCTTTGGTCTTTCCTTGATACATGAGGATATCCCTAAGAACTTAGGGTATAGATGTATGTTGTTTTCCAAATTTTTGAGAAGACAAAAACTAGGGTTTGGTGTCCACAAGGTTTCGGCCACCCATGGTTGGAGGTCCAAGAGAAGTTTGTTTTGATTAAATCTTGATACATGTTAGTGCCCTAGGGATTCTATACACTTATGTGTTGTTCCTAAATTTTTGGGAGAACAAAACACTAGGGTTTCCCCTTGGGAGACTTTCGGCCACCCCCTTGGAGGGAGGCCTTGGTTCCTTTGGTTATAAGAATACATACCTTAAAACTTAATGTAAATGTGTATGGGTTTTCTTAATGGTGTTATGTACAAAATTCTAGGGTTACCCCATGTGTAGGTTTCGGCCAAGAGAAGAATGGCTAGAGTTTTTGTGATGATTGATATCCTATTATGTTCCCATGATTAGAATGGTAGATAAAATGTTGTATATATATATGTGTGTTGTTTTGTGAATGATGACTTGTCCAAAAACCCTAGAAACCCCACCTTGTCATTCGGCCACCCCTTGCAAATTAGGGTTAGTGAATGCTAATCCCAATATGAGATATAAACCATGTTTCAATTGTTAACATGAAAGGTACTTGAGGTGTGTGTAGAAATGCTTGAATGAATGCTTGCTTGGAAAACCAAATTCTTTATTTGTATATTTCGGCCAACCCTAGTTCTAGGGTTGGGAAGTACCTAATGAGACCATGAAGCATGCTAATACATATGTGATATGTGTATAATTTATGTGACTTATTTTGTTGGATGTAAAAGCATGCCTTGTAGCCCATGGGGCACCTTGATGATATGAGCATGATGTGGTTGATAATATGCTTTAAAAGGATACTCTATTGAAACTGGGATCAAGAGCACCCGAATGCGTGGTGTGTCCCTAGGGGATCAAGAGCACCCGAATGCGTGGTGTGTCCCTTTGAGAAGTGATTAAAGAGTACCTTTAGGCATATACATATATGAGTAATTGCATGATAAATTACTTTACTTTGAAAAGTTGTGTACCCGACTCGGAAGGGGG
This sequence comes from Boesenbergia rotunda, assembly GCA_024364735.1. NCBI lineage: Eukaryota > Viridiplantae > Streptophyta > Magnoliopsida > Zingiberales > Zingiberaceae > Boesenbergia > Boesenbergia rotunda. The sequence continues at coordinate 87,451 of JAGFNQ010010527.1, read as the reverse complement.
TCGTTAAACAAATCCAATGCACATGTTAAGGTCATGGCAGTTGGTAGGACGGAAGGGTCCTGCTCTAATTAGATTGGTGGCTCGCTACCCCAATTTATTAGAGAACGCGCATGATATGGTGGTACGACAACTGGGCCCTGGATGATGATATGTTATTTTGAAGTACTTACCGTTATGGAACTATTTTGAAAAACATATTTTCTCATGATGTGATTTTGTTCCGTAAAGTACTTAGAGATAAATTGATGTGATATTTATGATGCTTTGATGAGATGCTTATGATGCTGATAATTCTATCTGATTATTGTGTACATGATATGATGTATTGATATGGATTTTGCGAGTAGGCCCGGATTCTTGCTAAGCATGTTTTGCTTACTAGTTCCTGTTATTTTTCTTATGCTGCAGATAGCGGTAAGAAACACTCGAACTAAAGGAAGAGGCAGAGGGAAGATTGGAGGATGTGTGTGGTGATGGCTCGGGAAAGGATGAAAGATTCTATCTACCTTAGTTTATCTAGAATCTAAACTGCTTCCCATAATTACGATTGAAATTGTATTACTTTACTCTGAATATATGATGACTGTGACTACTCTACTGTTAGAAATATGGAACCTAGGTCATGTTAGATAATACTATTGTTAATGTCTAATTCCTATAGTATGCATGCCAGTAAAATGCTAGATGTTAATACTTTCGGTTGCCTATAAATGCTTCTTTTGTATATGCTTCTTTTGCATGTGTCTAAGACTAGATAACTCTTGCTATATGCTTATTTGAGATTTTCTGCTTTAGTGTGTTAAATGATTTCCATATTAGGTTGTAGATGCATGAAGATATAAATGAAATGGAAAAAAAAAAAACCTTGCTTGGTAATTTAGTTTTTAATAAGCATGCTTATTACTAGTTCATGTATTGTAACTGTTTGGTTGGATATACATGTTTAACATGACTGGATGATATGAATGTATGGACCCGTAACCCCGCCTTTAGGGTAGATATAAGGTCGGGCGTTACAGTTTCCTAATGGATTAGGGTAGCGAGCCACCAACCAATTAGAGCAGGACCCTTACGTCCTACCGGAGCCATGGCCTTACGTTAACATGCACCCCGGATTTGTTTAACGACCCCCTTACAAGTCGGGTACACAACTTCCAAAGTAAAATACTTATCATGTCTTTACATATATGCTAAGGAGTACTCCAAATTCACTTCTCAAGGGGCACACCACTCTTCAAGGGTGTTTCTGATCCCATAGGGACACACCACACAACATAAGGGTGTTCTTGATCCCATACTTAGTGGAGTATCCTTTCAAGCATTTTAACATACACATCACATGCAATCTCATAAGGGTGCCCCATGGGCTACAAGACATGCTCATATATACATCATAATTCAACCACTTAAACATACTTATATATATGACAAGATTGGTCACATAGATCATACTCATATCATAGGAAGTGGTAGCATGCTAAAAGTTAAAGTTTTCCAATCAAACATTCCATTTAAACATCACATGCATATACATATCATCATCCCCACCCTAAGCATATTCCATAGGGTAGTTTAACCTTCACAAACCCTAATCTTAGGGTGTTGGCCGAAAGTCATAGGGTAGGGGAAATTAGGGTTTTTGCAATAAACATTCACACAGGCATTTATACAAACACCTTGTATACACTATCTTACAATACACTAAGCATGGATATATATTATAGGATAATTCAACCCTCATAAACCCTAGTTCCCATGCCTTGGCCGAAACCCATCCAACCCTAAACCCTAGTTTTTGTCATCACAAATTGAAGGGACACAACATATATGTATACTCTGAGTTCCAAGGTGTAACGCCCCGAAATTTCCCATATGAAATATTAGGAAATATATAAATTCATGAATATGAAATATGGTGAAATTCATGAAATGGTATCATGAAATATTATGAAATATTATGAATTCATAAATAAATTCATGAATATGAAATATGGTGAAATTCATGAAATAGTATCATGAAATATTATGAAATATTATGAATTCATAAATATGAAATATTATGGAATTCATGAAATAGTATCATGAAATATTATGAAATATTATGAATTCATAAATATGAAATATTATGGAATTCATGAAATAGTATCATGAAATATTATGAAATATTATGAATTCATAAATATGAAATATTATGGAATTCATGAAATAGTATCATGAAATGTTATGAAATATTATGAATTCATAAATATGCAATATTATTGAATTCATGAAATATTATTATCATGAAATATTATGTGAATAATATTTATAAAATATTATGTAAATAATGTTATGAATTCAGGAAAAATATTAGAAAATATTATGAATTCATAAACATGAAATATTATGAAATTTCATGATGGGCTTGGCTTAATGGGCTTTGATATGGATTAGTGCAAAAGGTGATAAAAAGGAGGGGGCAAGGATTGAACCTTGAACCTCCTAGTTGCACCCTCCATGTCTTAACCACTACACCAAGCATTGTTTCTTGTTGAGAGGATGAGAAACATGCTTGTTAAGTGTGTAAGAGTGAAGAGACATGTCTTTTCATGAGAAAAGTATAAATAAGGGGAAGTTGGAGTAACTTCCTTCTCTTCTTTTCTTCTTCCTCTTCACTCTTCCCCACCGAGACCCTCTCCCCCCTCTCCTTCTCATTTTCAAAAATCAAGTCTAGGGTTCTAGCCCTAGAAAAGTTGGAAGGAAGAAGACCTTTGAAGGTTCTTGCCACTACTAAGTCTAAGGAGCCCTAGAGAAGATTCGGAAAGGATTTTCACTTGCCCTACAAATCTAGGGTACCCTACGGAGTAAGAGAAAGAGAAATCCAAGCGAAAGGATGTAAGTATCCTCTCGCCTGTGGCATAATCGCTATTGAATGTTTGCTTGTTTTGTTCTTTGGAAAATTCACAAGAACTTCCCTAGTGGAAGTTTCGGCCACTCCTTGTAAGGGGGTCCAAGAGAAGGCTTTTGATCATACTTTGATGCATGCTAGTACCCCTAGGAACTTTATACTCATATGTGATGTTTCCAAATTTTTGGAAAAACAAAAGTTAGGGTTTGGTACCCTACAAAGTTTCGGCCACCACCCACTTATGGGCTTTGGTTGCTTCTTGATGCATGAGGATATCCCTAGGAACTTAGGGTATGAATTTATGTTATTTTTCCATCATGTGTGATAACAAGAATTAGGGTTTTAGTGCCCTACAACTTTCGGCCAAGCATGATAGAAATTAGGGTTTGGGGATTTTATGATTTTCTATAATGGATTCATGCTTAGGAATGTAGATCAAGTGTTTGAATATATGTTTGTATGAATATTTGATACTCCTACCCTATGAAACTAGGGTTAGGGTTTAGATGGGTTTCGGCCAAGACCTAGGAATTAGGGTTAGTGAGGATTGAATTATCACATAATGTATTCATGCTTAGTATATTGTATGATAGTGTATACAAGGTGTTGTATAGATGGTTGTGTGAATATTTCATTGCCAAAAATTGAACTTGCCCTATCATAGGACTTTCGGCCAAGGCATAGACTTTAGGGTTTGTGAAAATTAATTATCCTATGATATATGTTTATGGTTGGGGATAATCATATGTATATGTATGTGGTGTTAAATGGAAGGGTTGATATGTAAACCTTAAATTGTTAGCATGCTATGATATGTTTATGTATGAGGTGTTTGAATAAATGTATGTGTGAATGATTAATGCAAAAGTCCTGATATTTCTCTACTCTTGATGTTTCGGCCAACCCACTAGGACTAGGGTTTGTAAAGGTCAAACTACCCTATGATATATGTTTATGGTTGGGGATGATCATATGTGTATGTATGTGGTGTTAAATGGAATGGTTGATAAGGAAACCTTAATTGTTAGCATGCTTTGATATGTTTATGTATGAGGTGTTTAAATGAGATGTCTGATTGAAATCTTAATTGATAGCATGCTACCACTTCCTACGATATGAGTATGACCTATGTGACCAAAGCTTGTCAGGTCTAAGGTAGGTTAAGTGGTTGAAATATGATGCATGATGAAGTATGTATGAACATGTATGGAATATGATATATGTATGAACAAGTATGAAATATGATGTATGTATAAACATGTATGAAATATGATGCATGTATGAACAAGTATGAAATATGATGTATGTATGGACATGCATGAAATATGATGTATGTATGAGCATGCCTTATAGCCCATGGGGCACACTTATGAAATTGCATGTGATATGTTAAAATGCTTGAAGGGATACTCAAATAGTATGGGATCAAGAGCACCCGAATGTGTGGTGTGTCCCTAGGGGATCAAGAGCACCCTTGAAGAGTGGTGTGTCCCATAAGAGTAAATATGGAGTATTCCTTAGCATATATGTAACAGCATGATAAGTATTTTACTTTTAAGTTGTGTACCCGACTCGGAAGGGGGTCGTTAAACAAATCCGGGGTGCATGTTAACGTGGCTCCGGTAGGACGGAAGGGTCCTGCTCTAATGACTTGGTGGCTCGCTACCCCAATTCATTAGGGAACGCGCAATAGTTCCGCGCGATAGTTGGTACACAACAGGGCCCAATATGATATGGATGTATTTTTAAGTAATACCATTATGGAAATGTTTTGAAAACATTCATTGAAAATATTTGTAATATGTGAAGAGTATGCTTAAGGTACTTGATATTGCATGTTGGAAACTTGAATGTTTAATATGCTTTGATGAACTTATGCTTATGATTTATTAGGTGTACATGTTATGCTTTCGTATGGTTTTAGCGAGTAGGACAGGATCCTTACTAAGCATTTATGCTTACTAGTTTATGTGTTGTCTTATGCTGCAGATAACACTTAAATGGAAGGAAGAGGCAGGAGGCTGAAGATGTGTGGGGTGGTGGCTCGGGAAAGAATGATCCTATATCTACTTAATGTGTCTATGTTTATGTTCCCTGACAATAAGTGTTGGTGATTAAGATTGACCTAGCATGACAATGTTTACCTTTAGAAGTCTTTTATATTTGATTATGTTATGAGTTACATTACTGGTGAATTTCTCATGTTGTAGAATGACTTTGATAGTTAAACAAGCATGCTTAGTCCTTAGCCCTTGCTTTATTGTTTTAATGTCATGCTAGAAGATAGAAAAAAAAAATATTACTATATGATTGAATGTACGTAACCCCGCCCCGAGAGTAGATATAAGGGCGGGCGTTACACAAGGGGTCTTCTCATGCATCAAGGAGTAACCAAGGTCTCCCCCTTGGAGTGGCCGAAACCTATACAAGGGTAAAACCCTAGGTTTTGTTCACAACATTTTGAAGGAAACAACATATACATATACCCTAAGTTCCAAGGGGTCTTCTCATGTATTAAGGAGTAACCAAGGCCTTCCCCTAAGGGGTGGCCGAAACTCATCAAGGGGAAAATCCCCATTTTCGAAACAATCAAGGAGAAGAATAAAAAGAACAAACATACAATGACCATTACACTGCAGGCGAGGGGATACTTACATCCTTTCGCTTGAATTTCTCCTTCTCTTACTCCTTAGAGTACCCTTGGTTGAAGGAGAAATAAGAATTTCCCTTGTTAGACTTCTCTAGCACTCTTGGCCCTAGTAGAGGGTAAGATCCTTGAATAGTTCCTCTTCCTTCCAATTCCCTAGGGTTAGAACCCTAGGGTGCACTTTTCGAAATTGGAAAGGGAGAAGAAGGGCTCTAGGTTTTCGAAAATTGAAGTGGGGAAGAAGAAGAAAAAATGTAACTTCTTTCTTCCTCTCTTATTTATACTCTTCTCATGAAGGGACATGTCTCTTCACTTCCCTAGCTTTAACAAGCATGTTTCTTATTCTCTCAACATGAAACATGGCTTCGTGCAATGGTTAAGACATTGTTAGTGCAACTAGGAGGTTCAAGGTTCAATCCCTGCTTCCTCCTTTCTACATCTTCTTTTTATTACATTTTGCACTAACCCACATCCAAGCCCATTAAGCCAAGCCCATCATAAAATTTCATAATAATTATGTTTCATGAATTCATAATATTTCATATGGGAAATTTTGGGGTGTTACATCATGAATGTGCATAAAAGAAAAGGATGAGACCCAAAACCCCTTACAAAATATTAAGGCCAACACCTTCCATTAATATGGTTAGAACCGGAGTTTTGTTTCTCGTTTGGGTTGATGGACACATCCATGCCCGGCTTAAACCCTAACATGTTCAAACCATGGAATTAGTTTATGATTAATATAGTTGGAGTCAGAGGTTAATCCTTAGTTTTGGTTGTTGGACATATCCAAGCCTGACAAAACGGTTGAATGAGCTCCAACCATATTAAAACTATTTCTTGATTAATGGGTCTGCCTTAAGCTTGAAGCGTCGATTTGTTGTGCCACAGCCAAGGTCGATGTAAAGAGAGGTGCAGTTGGGTGCTATGTGTATTGTTGCATACTTGTTAATGAGTTAACAACCCAATGATTTATGCAAACATTCAATTAGTTGATAGCATAATGTGATAGTTACATATGTATAATATGTAATCGGTATAATTACCTACCTTCAAAGCTAAGAATAACTTGATGGACTCTCGCCATGGTTGTTCTTATCTATGGTTGGATATCAACCTATTTGGAGATGTTCCTACGATCTCCCGAATAGATAAAAAGGGTTATTCAATTTGAAAAATAAATAGGATTTAATTAATGTATATTGATGCATTCTTTATCATTCTCATCACATAACCTCAATTTGTATTTCTAGGATAATCACCTGATTATGTCTTCTCTGAATTTGCGTTCCATTTTGGACACCAATAAGATGACTGCGCCAAACTTCATGGACTGGCTTCGAAACCTGAGGATAGTCCTCAAGGCAGAAAAGCTTGCTTATGTCCTTGAAGAACAACTTCCCAACCATCCTCCACTCCAGACCAGTTAGTGGCCTATCAAAAATATGTGACCGATTCTGAACTTGTGAGTTGCATCATGCTGGCCACTATGGTACCTAAGCTGCAAATGCAGCATGAGCATATGGATGCTCATACCATCGTCGTCCATCTTCATGAGCTGTTTGACGAGCAGGCGAGATCCGAAAGGTTTGAGGTCTCCAGACTCCTCTTCACCTCTAAGATGCAGGAAGGCACTTTTATTTCACAGTTTGTGTTGAAGATGTTGGGGTACATTGAGCGACTAGGCACACTCGGATTTGTAATGGATCACGAACCAAGTATTGACTTAATTCTGCATTGTTTGCTCAAGAGTTACTCACAGTTTGTGATGAACTATCGGATGAACAAACTGGAGACTATCATTCCTGAGTTGCTTAACCTGCTGAAGACTGTAGAGCCTTCTGTAAAGCAGGATCAGAAGACGATACTGTTAGTTGGTTCCTCAAAGAAAGGTTCTAAGAGGAAGCCCAAAGAACAAAATAAGGGAAGGAAGAAAAAGGCCAAAAAGACTAAAAAGGCACCAAAAGGCACTTGCCATCACTATGGCAAGGAGGGCCACTGGCGAAGAAACTGCAAGGTTTATATTGAGTCCTTGAAGAAGAAGGCATCCGATGCCCCATCCTCTTCAGGTATCTTCATTATTGAATGTCACTCTATTTCCTCGTACACCTGGGTACTTGATACTGGGTGTAGCTCACATATATGTAATGACATACAGGGGCTAAGGAATAGAAGAAGACTCGTCAAAGGGGAAGTAAATTTGTGAGTTGGAAATGGAGCAAAGATTGCTGTTGTTGCCATCGGAACATATTTGCTAAAGCTTCCTACTGGACTTGTCTTAGAATTGGATAATTGTTATTTTGTTCCATCGTTAATAAAGAACATTGTATCTATTTCATGCTTGAATGAAAAGGGTTATCATTTAACTTTTAGTAACAATTGCTGTTACATAACTTTAAATGGTGTTCTTTATGGGACCGGAACTTTATGCAATTGTATCTACACGTTAGATTTATCCGGTGACATTTTCAATATTGAAGTTAGCAACAAACGTGCTCGAATAGATAATCAAATAGACTCCTATATGTGGCATTGTCGTCTTGGCCATGTAAGCAAGAAATGCATGACCAAATTACACCGATGTGGAATTCTGGAATCATTTGATACATGCGAATCATGCTTAAAAGGCAAGATGACCAAATTACCCTTTTCTGAAAAAGGTAAACCAGTGGGAGAATTGCTTGGTTTAATACATACTGATGTATGTGGACCAATGTCAACTCTTGCACAAGGAGGCTATAGCTACTTCATTACCTTTATCGATGATCACTCATGATTCGGGTATGTGTTCTTAATGAAACACAAATCTGAAGCTTTTGAGAAGTTCAAAGAGTTCGGAAGTGAAGTAGAGAAACAGCTTGGCAAAAGTATTAAGATACTTCGATCCGATTGGGGTGGTGAATACTTAAGTCAAGAGTTTCAAGATTATCTTAGGGACAATGGGATATTGTCTCAATGGACTCCGCTATATACACCACAGCATAATGGTGTATCTAAGAGGCATAACCAAACCTTGATGGACATGGTTAGATCTATGATGAATCATGCAACTCTTCCAAAATCCTTTTGGGGCTATGCGCTTAAGACAGCTATTTACTTACTAAATAGAGTCCCGACCAAGGTAGTCTCTACTACTCCATATGAGACGTGGAATAGTAAGAAACCTCATTTATCTCACCTAAAGATATGGGGTTGTCCTGCTTATGTAAAGCAGACTGTATCAGACAAATTGGATGCTAAGTCTGATAAATGTCTATTTATTGGATACCCTAAGGAAACGAAAGGTTACCAATTCTATCATCCCTTGGAACAAAAGGTGTTTGTTTCAAGGCATGTTGTATTTCTAGAAAAAGAATTTCTTTTACAAGAAAACAGTTGGAGTAGCATTGAACTTGAAGAAGTTCAAAAAACTCCAATAGACATTACAGAGACACCTAGTCTAGACCCACAACCAATAACTCATAATGATGAGCTATCAGTTAAACCTAAAACAACACCACTTCTTCGTAGGTCTGATAGGACACGCAATATTCCAGAGAGATATGGATTTCTCATAAGTGAATCGAACGACGTGTTACTCATTAACGATGACGAACCTATCAGTTATGAAGATGTTCTGAAAAATTCAGAAAGGGATAAATGGCTTGAAGCCATGAAGTCGGAAATGGATTCCATATACAAAAATTAAGTATGGGACTTGGTTAACCCACCTGAAGGGATTAAGCCCATAGGGTGCAAGTGAGTTTTCAAGAAGAAAACCGACATGGAAGGTAATATTATTACCTTTAAGGCTAGATTAGTGGCAAAAGGATATCGTCAGAAATATGGAATTGATTATGACGAAACCTATTCGCCAGTAGCTATGCTTAAATCCATTCGGATGCTCCTGGCCATAGCAGCTCATTATGATTATGAGATATGGCAAATGGATGTGAAAACAGCTTTCCTTAATGGAAACCTACTTGAGGATGTATACATGATACAACCTGAAGGTTTCACATCGGTTAATAAAACCAAAGTATGCAAGCTTCGACGATCCATATATGGACTAAAGCAAGCATCCATGAGCTGGAACATCCGTTTTGATGAGACAATCAAAGAGTTTGATTTCTCATAAAATCCTGACGAACCTTGGGTGTACAAGAAGGTTAGTGGGAGTGCAGTCGTATTCCTAGTGTTATATGTCGATGACATATTACTTATAGGAAACAATATATCAGTCTTACAGTCAGTTAACATTTGGTTGTCCAAAACTTTCTCCATGAAAGACTTGGGAGAAGCAACCTATATCCTTGGGATTAGAATCTATAGAGATAGATCAAAACGATTGCTTGGTCTTTCGCATTATACATATATAGACCGAGTGCTAAAAAGGTTTAGCATGTCGGAATCCAAGAAAGGTTACCTTCCCATCAGGCATGGGATCAACCTTTCGAAGTCTATGTGTCCGCGCATAGAAGACAAGAGGATTTGCATGAATAAGATTCCTTATACATCCGCGATAGGATCTATCATGTATGCTATGTTATGTACTAGACCCGATGTATCGTATGCTCTGAGTGCCACAAGCAGATACCAGTCTGATCCTGGAATGGATCATTGGGTGGCTGTCAAGTCAATCCTCAAGTACTTAAGAAGAACTAAGGATGTGTTCCTAATATATGGAGAAGGTGATATGGTAATACGTGGGTATATAGATGTCAGTTTCCAGACAGATAAGGATGACTCCAAATTTCAGTCCGGATACGTATTTATTTTGAATGGAGGCGAAATAAGTTGAAAGAGTTCCAAGCAAGACACCGTAGCATATTCTACCACGGAAGCGGAATATATTGCAGCTTCGAAAGCAGCAAAGGAAGCAGTCTGGATCAAGAAGTTTGTCTTAGAACTTGGTGTGGTTCCAACCATTGATGAAGCAATACTAGTTTATTGTGACAACAATGGAGCTATTGCACAAGCGAAGGAACCAAGGTCTCATCAGCGATCCAAACATGTGCTTCGCCGCTATCATCTGATCAGAGAGATTATAAGTAGGAATGATATACAAATTGAGAAAATTCCCACTGAAAGGAATTTAGCGGATCCTTTAACTAAGGCCTTGCCTCAAAGCAAGTTTGAGGGTCATGTTAGAGCCTACGGTATTGGGTACCGTAGCGATTGGCATTAGGCCAAGTGGGAGTTTTTTAGTGATATGAGAAAAGTGTCCTAAGACAATCGTCTTATGATTGTTATCATTTATTTTAATAAATGAATATTCACTATTTGAGTATACATGTTTATGTGTTTGATTGAGATCTTAAACTCATTTACTGAATGTCCGCAATACAATTCACAGCATGAGAGAATTTGTGATGAATTCACAACTAGTGATTATCTCTACATATGCAATTGTGAAGTATTGAAATTGTCCCTAGTCGATGAATTGATGAATACGGACACTATCAATTCTGTTGAGACTAGCATGGGTTATTCTCTAATCAGCTGATTCTCACTGGATGGTGACATTGGGATGTCCGGAGATAAACATGGATGCTAGTTAAGGGAACTAGTTCATTGGAGTGACTAGCTGTAAAACTTCATATGGTAATCTATATAGATATTTCAATGAAGTTCTTACTGCAGCTTAAGTGCGATGTTCCTTTGACTTGCGGTGTTCAACTCATCTTGGTCATGGAGACTTATACTTTAACATCTTAAGCAAGCATCTCCTAGGAGGTGTGGACCCAGGATGATTGGGTATAAACCGAAGTGCCCGAAGATGTTTGAGCAGCCTACAAAGGATTCACCACTCCTTGCATGGAGATGTATACCCAGGCCTATCGTCGGATTGTTACTCAAAGCCTCTAGCCAGAGCATATCATGTTTAGAGTGTGAGTCTCTTAAATACATGAGAGTAATTAGAAATCCAAAGGACTAGAAAGACACTACTTGGGCTAGGTGTGACGTAGTCAGCCTAGTGGGGACTGACACATATTGACCATGTCCTGAACCAAGTGGGTATAAGATGGTGAAGGGAATGGGTCACGATTCATTATAGCTGCTGAAGGGTTTCAGAATAGTTTCTGAGGTCAATCGTTAATATTTCGATTAATTGGGGATCATGATGTACTACTAGGTGCCACTCATGATCGTTCTATAATTGGTTAATTATAGACGGCAACATAAATCGAAAGCCTATTTAGTCACACGCACTACGAGTAATCCGAGAGATTTAAAACGAGTTGAAAATTGGATTTTCCAATCAAGAAAGATTTGGTTTGGTTGAGCCAAATGATAAGTCGAATCTGAATTTTTCAAAGACGCATCGGAAACGTAAAATGGCTAAGTCTTTTGAAGACTTAATAGATGAATTAAATAAGTTTAATTCATTGGGGAATGGCTTGGATGGGCCGGCCAAAGAGGGTCTCCATCCTCTTTGCTTGGCCAGCCACAACAAAGGGAGAGAACCATGTTTTTGGTTCAATTTATAAAATAAACCAAGTGTGGTTTGTTTTATAAAATTATGGATGATATAAATTTTTTATATAATAAACCAAGGATTGGCTTATTTTTCATGGAAATTAAAATGAACCATGGATTGGTTTATTTTATAAAATCAATCATGGATTGATTTACCATGATAAGAAAATTTATTCCATAAGAAAAAGGAGACTTGGTTGATTTTTATCATGAATTAAAAAAATGAAAAAACTTGGCATGATGGAATAAGTCATAGAAAATTTATTCCATAAGAAAAAAGAGACTTGGCGGTTGAGAGGCCACTATATAAAGGACCCAAGGCAAGGCTTGGAGATCAATCGAAGTATTCTTGCCTGGGCTTTCTCCCTCTCCACCCTTCTTCCTCTTGGCCGGCCACAAGGTTCTTCTCCCTTCTTCTTACCGTGAGCACAAGGAGAAGCACCGAGGTGACGAAGTTCTTCCGTTGGGATGATCTTCCTCTCCAGCCATCATCACCTTGGGATTGGGTGCAAGTCATCTTCCTCCTTCTCGCCGGAATTGTGATTCCGGCCAACCTTGGTAGTGAGTTTTTCCGATGTGATTACTTCTCTCTTGGTTTTTCTTGTCGCGTTCTCGGAGAATCTAGTAGTTCTCGAGAACACGAAACTCGTGGCTTTGCGAAGTCATCCCGAAGATACTCGGCGTGGACGTAAATAGAGGCGGAGCTTCCGAGGGACGCTTACGGTTAGATCTCGTCCCTTCCTTCGAGTTACGCGAGGTAATAAGTAAATTAGTTTACGTTTCTGCAAAATTTTAAATATATGATCATGTCTATACAAGATAAAGTTGCATGCTTAGATGTGTGGATAAATAATTTGAGAAATTATTTATGCTAAACCTTCTGCTGCACGTAATTAATTTAAAAATTACGAACCCGCATCCATGTCAACATGCACCCGGTCCCAACAGGGCACCCCGGGCTCAAGCCAACGAAGCGGATAGAGTTTATCTCAGCGAGAACCCAGCAGACCGAGTCAACCAGGGTGTCCCCTGCTTCCCGGGAGCCCCCGTCAAAGCCTCAGCCCGATCCTGGCGTGATAAAGGCTGACCGAGAGGCTTGCGGATCAAATGACACGTGGAGGGCGCCCCCAACGTCCAGGGCGCCCCCAGGACTGCTATAAAAGGGGCTCGACCCCTGAGGCTTCAACATCAATTCTTTCAACGCCAATACGCTCTTCTACTCAAGCGCTCTGCTCCGGAAACCTCCCATCTCGAGATTGAAGCACCGACGATGACCCTCTGCTCCGAAGTACAATCCACACCGGGCGTCGATAACGAAAGAGCTTAATTTTCAGTTTACTGTACTACAACTATATAATTTCTTTGTAAACATTTGTGCACATATAGAATTGCCCGTAGTAAACGGTCAACGACCGTGGGCCTTGGAGTAGGAGCCAACCGCGACTCCGAACCAAGTAAAATCGCTTGAGTTCGCGTTTGTGCTTTCTTTATTTTCTGCTGCTTATTCTCTATCTTACAATCCGAAAACGTTTTACGATATTCACCCCCCCCCCCCATCTATCGTTCTTCTCGATCCAACAATAAGTACCCCTATGGTCACAAATGTAAAAATAGATAGTGACCCTGACGGTAAACCAGTAGACCTTAAACTTTATAGAAGTATGATTAGTAGTCTACTTTACCTTACAACCAGGAGACCTGATATCCTCTTTGCTGTAAGAATGTGTGCTAGATACCAAACATGTGCTAAGGAAACACACTTAGCAGCCCTAAAAAGAATACTTAGATACATTAAGGGCACCCTAAATGTAGAGATTTGATATCCTAGGACCTCAATTTTTGACCTATCAGGATACTCAGACTCTGACTATGCTGGTTGTAAACTAGATAGAAAAAGTACAAGTGGAAGCTGCCAACTCTTAGGAAACAGTCTAGTAAGTTGGTGCAGCAGAAAATAACACTGTGTAGCTCTATCCACAACTAAAGCTGAGTATGTTGCTTTAGGAGAGTGTATAGCACAACTCTTATGGATGATGCACACTCTTAAGGACATTCAGCTTAACTACACCCAAACCCAAGTCTACATTGATAATATAAGTTCAATTAATCTAACTATGAATCCAATACAACACTCAAGAACTAAACACATAGAAGTCAAACACCACTTCGTAAGAGATCATGTAGCCAGGGGTGAGATAGTTCTTAAGCATGTAGACTCTAAATCTAACTTAGCTGACATATTCACCAAACCCCTACCTGAGTCTGAGTTCAGCTCACTAAGAAGGCAGTTAGGGTTATGCTTGGTAGAATAGGCTTACTCTACTTCTGTTTCTTCTCAAAACTATTTTATTACGTGATTTTAAAATTAGTTCTAACGTAATTTTGAAAAATCATTTTCTTTATGCATTTTTAAAATAACTTTTTCGACTTAGTTTTTTTAAAAAAAAATTATTACCCCCTTCAAAACTAGGGTTTTTTCATAAATGAACTTAGCTTAGGCCCTAACCCTAGAACTGCATGCACCTATAGATCTAGAAGCCAGCATCTCACAAACACCTAAGGGTACTTTTGATTGATTACCTAGAATGGGTTGAGATACTTAGGTCTTTACCTTAATTCAAGATGCTTTAAGTCAGTGCATCTGTAGTAATTGGGGCACTAAATACCAGCTAAACAGTAATCAGGTTAAGTGTCAAGTTTAAAAAATCTAACATGAACAAATCACTTAACTTGACTAACCCTAGCGAAAGCTAATATTTATAACAGTTGATAAGTAGCTAACTAGGTTAGACAGGATTCGAAAGCATAAAGTCAAATTGATTTGGTCCAGCTAAATTTAGAATTGATTCAGTACAGCATTTTACCTTGATTACTCAATTTCAATGTTATATTTTTTTGCTATATTTTTTTTTATATATGGCAAAGGGGGAGAGATTGGAAAGGAGAGAAAAGGCTCTAAATTTTTCTAAAATTTTTAAATTTTTCTCCAAAATTAAGTCTTTTATCTCTTGTCTTTCAAAAAGTAAAGTTCTTTAAATTCCTAAGTTCATTTTTGAAAATTAACTTTACCTGATTTTTAAAGTTCTTTAACTATTTAAGTTCACTTTTGAAATTTAACCTTACTTGTGTTCAAAAATTTATTCCAAAATTGTAATTCAAAATCCTTTGGTTGGTAGAAAAGTTTTCTAAAGTATAAAATTCAAAATCTCCTGAAAATTGTCCAACTCAAAAGATTTTGAAAAATGGTTTCTAACTTAAAACATTTTTTTCTAAGTATTTACAAGACTAAAAAGTGTTTTTCACTTTTAGACTTAGAAATTTTTTCAAGCCCCACGAACGTTTGAAAAACTCAGGGGGAGATTTCTTCCAGGGGGAGGGAATTAAAAAATTTAGGTATTTTACCTACTTATCTGTTGATTAACTTAACTTTTTGAACCGGGTTGCCATAAATCGAAAAGGGGGAGATTGTTGGTGCAGGTTGCACCTAAGTCAAACCTGGGTTTTGATAATGACAAAGGGTTCAAGAGTTAAGAGATTATTGTTATCTAATGTATTCACTAAGTGTGCAGGAAAGAAGCCCTAGGCACGAAGTCCTGGTCGAGGACTGGGCACGAAGTCCTGGTCGAGGACTGGGCACGAAGACCTGGCAAGGAGCTGGGCACCGAAGACTTGCTCGGAAGGTGGGCACGAAGTCCTGGTCAAGGGCTGGGCACGAAGACCTGGCAAGGAGCTGGGCACCGAAGACCTGCTCGGAAGGTGGGCACGAAGTCCTGGTCGAGGACTGGGCGCAAAGCCCTGGCAAGGAGCTGGGCACCGAAGACCTGCTCGAAAGGTGGGCACGAAGACCTGGTTAGGTGCATCAGGCAAAAGTCTAACCGGAGGAGCCAGTTGACAAAAGGTAAACTCTCCTGAGAGGAGTAGGTGAGGATGCTTTCCCCGTCGAGGGAACAGTAGGGGTCAGTTCGACCTAGTATTCCATTTGGGAGACCCGAAGTCAGAACCAAGACAGCTACGACTGTTAAAAATCACTAATATTCTTGCTTTATTGTGCTTGGTACTAACCTTGAATATAGGACCGAAGGAACGTGTTTCTGCAGCTCAGAACGCCCCAAAGGAGAGGGGCAGCAGCTGAGCAGGGCGCCCCCCAACGTCAAGGCAAAACAAGGAAGCAAGAGTTGCTTCGAAACTGCACTAGGCAGGTTGCCCTGGAGGTCCCGGGCGCCCTGAGTCAAAAGCAATAGAAGAGTCGAAGCAAAATCAGCCAGGAAGCTAGTTGACCAAGTCAAGCAGGGTGCCCCCAGTGTCCCGGGCGCCCCCGTTAGCTCCGAGCCCTATTCTGAAGGGATAAGCGCTGACCGAGCATCGGATGAGGTTTCTCGGATCTGAAGGCACGTGTCAGGCACCCCCAACGTCCAAGACGCCCCCAGGAGTGCTATAAAAGGGGCTCGACCCCCAAGGCTTCCGCAACGAATTTTCCAACGCATTTACGCTTTTTGTTCAAGCGCTCTGCTGTGGAAACCTCCGATCTTGAGATTCTAGCGTCGACGACGACCCTTCGCACCGAAGTACGATCCACACCGGGCATCGGTAATGAAGAGTATAATTGTTCTTTTTATTGTACTATTACTGTACAAATCTTTGTAAAACATGCGCGATGATAGAATTGCCCGTAATAAACGGTCAAGGACCGTGGGCCTTGGAGTAGGAGCCGACTGCGACTCCGAACCAAGTAAAAAATCCTTGTGTTCGTGTCTGTTTTGTTTTAATTTCCACTGCACATTCTCTTTTTTAATCCGAAACGCTTTCACGATATTCACTCCCCCCCCCTCTATCGTGTTTTCACGATCCAACACAATCTTGACTCATGGGTCCTGGAAGCTTGTAGTAGAAACACACCGTATGCTCCAAGGGGTAGTCTGTCCTACCATGCTCTCTGATTCCACAATGAGTACAATGAGAGTTGAGGGATAGACTGATACTGAGGTACTGAGGCAGAACTTTGCGATACGGCTGAGGTGTAGTTGGGATCATGTCTAGGCATACAATATGTAGGTGCTGGAGGGGCAACCTGTGGCTGATGGAAAAAAGACTATGTCTTCCGCCCTCCTCTGTGAGATCCTGACTGCTCTGAATGTGCACTCATCAGTAGCGTCGTTACTCTCGTTCTGTGCCTTCAGTGTACAATCTCGGCTCATGTGCCCTGGAAGCTTGCAGTAAAAACACACCGCATTCTCCAAGGGGTAGTCTGTTCTACCATGCTCTATGAATCTACAGCGAGTACAATGAGAGCTACTGGTAATCTTCTTCCGGTTCTACTGTGATGACCGGAAGGATCCTGCAGAAGAACAACCTGACTTCCGGAGCCTAGATGATGCCCCAGATATGCTCTGAGCGGACTGACTCTAGTTGCCATGCTTCTGCCTAGTGATCTGCGGTTGTTGAGACTGAACTGTGTCATGTGTGGACTGCCTACCCTTCTTCTTATCTCCATAGACTCTTTGCTGAGTCATCTCGATAAGAAGAGCTCGCTCCAAAGCCTCTCGGTAGGAGGTGTTGGGACCGGGTGCATGTCGACAAGGATACGGGTTCGTAAAATTTTAAATTTTTACGTGCAGTGGAAGAATTATCATAAAATAATTTCCTAAATTATTTTAACCACGTATCTAGCATGCAACCTTATGGTGTGTAGACATAATCATAAATTAAAATTATGCGGAAAAGTAAACTAATTTACTAAGTACCTCGCGTAACTCGAAGTAAGGGACGAGATCCAACCGTAGCGTCCCTTGGAAGCTTCGCCTCTATTCGCGTCCATGCCGAGTTCCCTTCGGGATGACTTCGCAAAGTCACGAGTTTTGTACCAACGAGAACTACTAGATCCTCTAAAGGCACAACTAGAAGAACAAGAGAAAAGATAGGAAACTAACCACCAAAAATCGGAATCGAATTCCGAGAAGGAAGGAGATGTGATCCGCTTCTTCTTCTTCTTGGTTGGCTTCTCCTTCTTCTTGATAGCTCACGGCAACCACCCTAGGGTGTGCTAGGGGCGCCGGCCCTAGGTGGGATGAAGGGGAGCCGGCCCTAATCCTATTAAGGGGCGCCGACCCTAATGGGGAAGAGAGAAGAGAAGAGAAGAGAATAAGAGAGAGAGGGAGCTTCTAATTTTTTGATAACTCAATTATCAATTCGGAATTAAAGGCTTGCCTTTGGTTCCTTATATAGTTGCTTCTCCCTTGCTAAGTCTCCTCTTTAACGGAATTTTACATAAGAAATTTATCGTATAAATTCTCTTATTAATTATTCCGTTTAAGCCAAGTTTTATTATAACTAACTTTATAATAAAACAAATACCTATTCTCCTTTAATTATGGAATAAAATTTTGTAAGAAATTTATAATTCTTCTTTATTATGAAAAATCAATTCATAATTGATTTTATAAAATTAAAATAAATCATTCCATGGATCATTTTAATTTCCATAAAAAGAATAAATTTCCATAAATTTATTTATCCATAATTTATAAAATAAATCGCGCTAGATTTATTTTATTAATTAAACCAATTAAATTGGTTTCTCCCCATGTATTGGCCGGCCAAACCAAAGAGGGTTGGCACCCTCTTTGGTCGGCCAAACCGAGCCGAACCGATCGCGAATTAAAATCATTTAATTCGCCCAATAAGCCTTCAAAAGACTTAGCCATTTTAAGTTTCCGTTGCGCCTCTGATTAACTCAGATTCGACTTATTTCTCTTGATCGGAAAATCTAATTTTCAACTCGTTTTAAATCCCTCGGATTACTCGTAGTGCGTGTGACTAAATAGGCTTTCGATTTATGTTGGCCGCCTATAATTAACCCATTAATTATAGAACGATCATGAGTGGCACCTAGTAGTACATCATGATCCCCAATTAATCGAAAGATCAACGGTTGACCTCAGAAGTAATTCTGAAACCCTTCAGTAGCTCTAATAAATCGTGCCTCATTCCCTTCACCATCTTATACCCACTTTGTTCAGGACATGGTCTGTTTGTGTCAGTCCCCACTAGGCTGACTACGTCACACTTAGCCCAAGTAGTGTCTTTCTCGTCCTTTGGATTTCTAATTACTCTCATGTATTTAAAAGACTCGCACTCTAAACATGATATGCTCTGGCCAGAGGCTTTGAGTAACAATCCGACGATAGGCCTGGGTATACATCTCCTCGCAAGGAGTGGTGAATCCTTTGTAGGCTGCTCAAACATCTTCGGGCACTTCGGCTTATACCCAATCATCCTGGGTCCACACCTCCTAGGAGATGCTTGCTTAAGATGTTAAAGTATAAGTCTCCATGACCAAGATGACTTGAACACCACAAGTCAAAGGAACATCGCACTTAAGCTGCAGTAAGAACTTCATTGACATATCTATATAGATTACCATATGAAGTTTTACAGCTAGTCACTCCAATGAACTAGTTCCCTTAACTAGCATCCATGTTTATCTCCGGACATCCCAATGTCACCAGCCAGTGAGAATCAGCTGATTAGAGAATAACCCATGCTAGTCTCAACAGAATTGATAGTGTCCGTATTTATCAATTCATCGACTAGGGATATTTTCAATACTTCACAATTGCACATTTAGAGATAATCACTAGTTGTGATCCCATCACAAATTCTCTTATGCTGTGAATTGTATTGCAGACATTCAGTAGATGAGTTTAAGATCCCAATCAAATACACAAACATGTATACTCAAATAGTGAATTATCATTTATTAAAATAAATGTTTACAATCATAAGGCGATTGCCTTAGGACACTTCTCTCATATCACTAACAGGAGGTAGTGGCAAATCCAGACATACGAATCTAAATGTACCCTGATAAACCCTAGGTGAACTGCATCATCCTCTCTATGTCGTCGGCAACCATCTGAGGGCAGTACTCAGCCAGGCTGTTAAATTCCACCTCATACTCCATCACAGATCTGTCTCCCTGTTGGAGACTCAGAAACTCCTTTCGTCGACCATCTGAAATGCAACTGGAAAGTACTTCCTCTTAAACGCCTCTCTAAACGTAGCCTACATACCATACTGCTCGCCAATAATGGGTTGTTGGTTAGTCCACCAAGTAACTGCCTGATCTCGTAGATGGTAAATGTTAGGACAAAAAAAATTTTAGATATCTCCACAATAGTATGATATTGTCCACTTTGGGCCTAAGCCCTCATGGTTTTTGCTCTTGGGCTCTCCTCAAAAGGCCTCATACCAATGGAGATATCTTTCCCTTATAAACCTATGATCTTTCCCATATGTTTTTAATGTGGGACTATGTTTGCAACCTTGTAACCCCAACAATCCCCCCTCAAACAAAGGACCACATGCCCCCTCAAGCGGAAAGTCATTCTGTTTGATGTCCGATCGTCAACTCACCAGGACTTTTTGCCACTCAGTCCACCCGACCTACAAGGACATCGCTGCCTGGTGTCTAGTTTCTTGATCAAGACAGGGGAGCCCACGCTTCCTTTATTGAAGACTTAACCTACATGGTTAAATCTGGATCATGGCTCTAGCTCGTTCTTCTTCCGGCAGTTAGTCCTGTGAAGAGTGACCTGGCTCTGATACCAATTGTTAGGACCAAAAAGAATTTGAATATTTCCACAATAGTATGATATTGTCCACTTTGAGCCTATGCCCTCATGGTTTTGCTCTTGGGCTCTCCCCAAAAGACCTTATACCAATCAAAATATTTTTTCCTTATAAGCCTATGATCTTTCCCATGTGCTTTTAATGTAGGACTATGTTTGTAACCTTGCAACCGTAACATTAAACGACCAGCTCGACCTTCTCCCAATCTAAGCATGTCATATATCGAAATGTGTCCTCTAATGTCTCAATCTATGCTTGGGTTGCGCACAGATCTGGTAGTCCGTGGAATAATGTAAACTGACTATTTACGAACTCCGCCAGCATCGAAATCCGAGCTCGGTCCATAACGCCGCCTGCAGGAGTAGTAGGTACCACGAGTGGGGCTGTGGGAAGTACGGAAGCAAAGACTATGGATGGAACTGTAGAAAACCCTAGAGCAGATATCACAGGTGGGACGGTAGGAAATACCGGAGCAGGCATCATAGGTGGAGCTGTGGGATACACTAGAGTAGATACTACAAGTGGAACTGTAGAATATACTGGAGTAGGCATCACTGGTGGAATTGTAGAATATACCGGAACAGGCATCTCTAGTGGAACAATAGGATACACTGGAGTATGCATCACCGGTGGAACGGTAGAATATACCAGAGCTGGTACTACCGGTGAAAGTGTAGGATATATCGGAGTTGGCATCATAGGTGAAACGGAAGGATATATCGGAGCAGATATCTCAAGTGAAACTGTAGGATACGCTAGAGCAGACATCTCCAGTGAAACAGTAGGATACACTGAAGCAGATATTACAGGTGGAATTGTAGGATATGCCGGAGGGGGTACCGTTGGTGGTATAGTGAATAATATTGGGGTAGATACCATTGGTGGAAGAGTAGGAATCGCTGACGGAAATGAATAAGGGACCCTCGGTGACTGGACCCCCTGACCCCCCAGAATACTCTGGTGAGTCCGTCCTCGACTGACAGACTCTACGTCAGTAGGTCTCTCTGTTGACTCTGTTGTCTGAGATTCAAGAGTCCTTTTACGTGGCCATCCTGGACCACGTCTCGGTGCGGGAACAAATGTACCCTGAGTCATACATGTTAAATTATTTATCAAATATCACTAATGGTAATATGCTACCAACTTTACGAATTAATTTACCTATTTGCCACCTGAAGATATCCCATGGCTACCAAGTCTCAAGGTACAATCACGTCGAAAAACTGACTCCGAAAATTCGAAATATACTCGGGTAGTTCTCATCAAATATGAGCTCCGATACCACCCAAATTAATATCAGATAGACTCCGAAATTCCGAAACATGTAAACAGACATGTATAGCAAAGCCTTGGTGATGTTGAGGGTAGCAGCACAATCTCGATTGATTGTGATGATGTTGAGTAGTAGCAAATCCTCATGTTACGGCGGTCGCAAAGTATTAGTGGTGGGTTTGCAAGAGATTTTTTAATTTGCCTCCTTAGAGGCAAGGAGGAACATGATCGTTAGCAAAAAGACAATCATCGCATGCAGTTTTCAGTCTAATTATCTTATGCGATTATGCTAACTTATATATGGTTGAATTTTATCAATGGGAGAGATATATATAGATCATAAGGAATCTTTTCATGCAGCACCATTAATAGTGTCAGAAGTCTTTGAATGAGCTTTCAAAGCCCCAGTCCCTTGTAAAGCCCCTGTCGTCCAAAAGTGTGATGGACTTTATAAAGTAATGATATAATCACCCACCGTTCAATTCAATGCACACATCTCTCCACCATTAATTATTCTTTGGTTTTTCTGCCATCCCATTCACGCATCATCGCTCTTGAGTTTTATAGCCAATCATAGTTAGGGTAAGGAAGTGGTAAGCAGTAAGTAGTATTGCTAGTGTTGATCTTATCTTCGGTTGCTACTCTCGTTCTATAAATTCGACATGCTTGAACACGATTCGCAAGCACTATCTCATTCTTCCTTAGCTTCTTCCTGCGCACCCTGCTTTCTCCTTCAATTTTAAGATGGCATCTGTCGTAATGTTGCTGGTATTGGCTATAGTAGTTGTGCTCCTTGCCTCGTTAGAGGCGCGAGAGCTTTTGGGGGTCGGGCAGCCGCCGCCGTGGAAGCCAAAGTCATGTTGCATCGGCATATACCGTACGTGCTGTGTTCTAACTAATGTCACCAAAACCTATCCATGAATTGGTGACCACTACGCCTAATCTAATCCCCTCTATCTATTGATGAAGTATATATGTAGTGTGCTAGCAGTGTATTTCCCATCCTCCGAAAGTATTGTGTCGTAGATTTTAATATTCGAATCGTTGTGTGTGTTGTATTGTATTATGTTTGTATTAGACGCAGTAGATTCTGTGTATGAGAGGGAGAGGGGATGAATATATGATCATATATATATTTCGTATGAAATGTTGTACGTTAATGAGGTATCTGTTCTAAAAGGTGTTTTTTCCGCTCATGATGTAGAAGCGCTATCGTCCCCTACCCGTTCAAAAGGGTGTTTTCATATTTTCATCATTTTTAATCCTTCCTCTCTCAACTGACTCGCCGACACCCGTCTCCTCCTACTCTGCTTTGCTCAAGTAAAAGAGTTTCTAGAATCTATAAAACTTGAAACTAAATGTTGAAGTTTCGAATCTTGAAGCTTGTTATTAAAGGGAGCTATTTGTTGCGTCGAGAGAGATTGAAAAAGTGGCTAAGGCAGGAAGCGGCAGGCGATCAAAGACGATATTAACAGTCAATTTCTAAATTATTCTTTGTATCTTATTTGTCCATGTAATTAATCCATAAGGCTAAATATTATTATTCTTAATTTATAATATTTTTCTAATGTTTCTGTGCATTTCCATCACAGTAAAATTACAAATTTTCCCAGCAAAGAGACCATGACTTTGCTTTGACACACACGCACTGTACCAGGTGATTATTAAAGTAAAACATGTTAACATAATAAATTAACTTAATTAATTACATAGTATATATGTATATCGAGTTAATTAGTTAAATTAAATAATTTTTTTTAATAAAATAGTATTTATTTTTATTAAACCATATTTTGCAAGTATGATGTAGTCTATCAACTTATTAATACATGATAATTTATTATTTTTCTTCTTGTCTCTTGATAATTTCGCTACGTTTATGAGTCTATTAAGTAACATTCCTTATTCACCGTCTCTCAATCATTTATTAGAATTATTTTTTTATTATTAGTTTCACTTTAATTATTTATTATCCAAAATGAAAAATATATATATAATTATAAACAAACAAAGTCAAGAGAAATACTATATATTTTCCTAAATTCTGAAGTCAATTCTACTAATAATTAAGAGTTGAAATAACTATGATATTAAATTAATTTTTAATTAAGGGAGGATCATTACAGGATGATTATTAAAGTACAACATGTTAAAGTAATAAATTTATTATATAGATATTTTTAAAAGAATTAAATTAAATCTGTTTTAAATTTGTTAAATTATAGACTGATTTAATAAAGAGTTGAAATAACTATGATATTAAATTAATTTTTAATTAAGGAAGAATCATTACAGTAGTTTGAGAGTTCTCTGATGTCATCTATGTGTTTGCACTACTATTTAGGTCTAGTACACTGTTATAACATCAAAATAGGTTTTCATGTATCATCTGTATGTTGCACTACTACACAGTTTTAACGCATGCCTATAAAATCAAATTATCAAATGTTAATTTGAAGATTTATTTCAAAAATATAGATTATTTTAATATCTGAAATGATAGACATTTCAGATCATTTGGTTTCTTTTATACTTTTACTAAACCCAACAACTCAAGTTTTTTAGGACTTTTAATTATTTTAATTTCACATGTAATTTATGTAATAATTATATCCAAGAACTAATTTAATTAATAAATTTTATAATTTGTGTTCAAATTAAATAAATAAAAAGTATTAATTACTTCAAATTGATCTCTATTTTTTTTTAACTAAATCTTATTATTTATTCATTATTATTAAACAATAACTTAGGTCAATTTATTTTAAAAATTAATTTTAATATATTTTAAAAATATAAAACTCTTTTATTTATATATTTTAAAAAATATTTTCATTTAACAAACGTCATATCTATGATTTATAAGTTTTCATTTTTTTCTCCATTTTATCGATAAATATATTTTTATTCTCCATTATATTACACACGGAGCTTGCAGAGGCAAGAGATGAGCATGATTTTTTTATGAGACGGATTTTTCCATTTAGACAAGAATTCAAGAATGCACTTGTGAAACATGCCATAGTTAAGCATATGAGATATAACCTAGTTGACACCCGAAAAAATACAGTCAAAGCAGTGTGCTTTAACCAATCATGTACACGGAGAGTAGTTGCCCGGGGAAAGTAGAGTTCACTATTACAAAATATGTAAATGAACACTAATGTGAAATAGTTGGGAAAAGTGTTGATCATTAAGTATGTTTTTCGTCATTTGTAGTGTCTTTTGTAGAAGAGTAATTTCTTTATAATAAACAATACAAACCAAGTATAATTATATCAGATATAAAAAGCTAGGTTTGGAGTGACCATATCATACAACAAAACATACATAGCCAGGAAGAAAGCATTTAAAAAGGTCATTAGAGATTATGATGAGGGATATAGAAATCTTCCACAATATTTGCGTGAGTTAAGAGCTAGAGATCTTGAGACTTATATGACATTATACAGGAATGATAACAATGAGTTCCAGCGGTGTTTTTGGATTTTTGGTGCTTATCGAACAGTGTTCAGGTCTTAATTATTTGCGTAAATTTATCAGAATTGATGCCACACATACAAGAGAGTAGTATTCGGGTGTATTGTTGATCGCTACATCTATCTATAATAATGACAATGTTCTCCCAATTGCCTTTGGAATCGCTGAAGTTGAATGTGGGTCTGCATGGTAGTGATTTTTGTTGGGTTTTAGGCCCTTGGATGGTGTGCATGGAACTTATTCATTGTCGTGTCCCCGGATTAAAATTTAATTAATTAAAATTAATCCGGACACAAACGGAACTTCCAAGTGACCATTTCGTTGTTGTGCTAATGACTTGAGCGATCGCTTGAACAAACTTGTTGTTCAAGCAATTTGACTCTTCTAGTCGACTAGCCGCGGAAAAGACAACGACGTAAGATCGTCGATTTTTGTATTTACAATCGAGGTCCAAGTTAATTAACAGAACAATTAACTAATGACGAAGCGTGAACAAAGAACAAGAATGAATAAAATAAATTCATACCTCTTGATCTTCTATTGTATGACCTCCCTCTTCTTGGACGTCGTGTGGGCGATGATCTCCCAAGAATTGAAGCAGCCAAGATCGCTCTTCTTCTTCCTTCTTGTTGCGCCAACCACAAGGAAGAAGGCACTTCTTTCTTTTCTTTCTTCTCCTTCTTGTTGCGCCAACCACAAAGGAGAACTTCTCCTTCTTCTCCTCTTCTCGCCGTCGGCCAAACAAAGGAGACAAGGTCTCCTTGCGCCGCCCCTTTTTCTCCCTCTTGATCTTGTAGAGGAGAGGAGAAAAGAAAGAATAAAACCAAGAGATTGGATTAAACCAAAAAATTATGTTTTGGGTCTAGGCTTCATGAGGTATTTATAGGCTACAATAGGGACCATGAGGAGGAGTTGGTTCTTGACCACCTAACGGATTTTTTTAGCCACAAAAATTTTTAGCCACAAAATTTTTTTATGGCAAACCGGATTCGTTAATAATGATCCAATCCACTAAAGAATCATTATTGAATTACCTTACCAACCCCCATAATAAAATATGGGCTCCAATATATTATTTGTATAAAATTCTCTCCGTGTCTAAGATATCGCATGCCCGTTAATTAATTAATTAATCTGACAATTAATTAATTGACCTCTAACTCCATGAGCAGTACCACTCAACCTTATTATCATGCTCGAGCAAGTCCACCTGCACGATTTACATGATAAACTTTATGAGCTCCTCAATGGGACATCATCATCCTAATATAGGACACGGTTTCCTCCTATAATTAACGACACACCATGCAAATAATATTATTTCCCAATTTATCAAGCCTATCGATTTAACGAATAAATCTCGCTTACTGGTAAATCAAAGAAATAAATACTAAGTACATGTGTTCGTTATTATATCGGGATTAAGAACATGTAGAAAATAATATCTTGAGGTCTGATTCAATTATATAGTCAGTATAAATTGAATCACCTCAAAGTCGGTCCACTCAATACACTCAGAGTGTACTAGTGTAACTCTATGGTCAAGACAAACCATATCAAATTACACTACAACCATACTAATTGTAACACCCAATAATTTTCGAGGATTATTAAGAATTTTTCTGAATTTTCTAGCATTTTTTCGAATTAAAATAAAAAGAAAAAAAACAGGTCAGGCGGGGTTTGATCCCGCGACCACAAGGCAAAACAAGCCCTTAAGTGAGTTGGGGTAACCAGCAAGGCAAGGGTATCAAGCAAGAAAAGGATGAAGCGAAATAATATTATAGCTAAGTAAGCCCTTTTCATGAAGAGATGTCTCAACTTCCACTTAAGTTGTGTTAAGACCCCTTTTAGGGTTTCGGGAGGCCGCGCGAGCAGAGGTGAGGAGGCTGCGAAAACAGGAAAAGGGGGAGTTTTCTTCCTCCTCCTTCTTCCTCTTGAAGTAGAGAACCTAGGGCTTCTTCCCTAGGGCCAAGGAGTGAAGTTTTCTCGCAAGGGAAGAGAGGAGGAGCGCTACGCTAGGAGTTTCTACATATTTAGTGAGTTTTCTTCAAGAAAAAGGGTAAGTAAATCACTCACCTGCAATAGAAGTAGTTTCATATGTAGTTTCTCGTTGTAGAACCATGATTTTGTGATCTAAGTGCATGATTTGAGAATATTGTTTTATTGTGTGATTTAAGTTTCTAAAGAATATATGTTTTTATCATAGAACTTGAATTTGAGTAGGTTTTGTATGTGTGACCTAAGCATGATAAGACCAAGTTCTTGAAAAGTCCCAAAAATGAGTTTTGGGTTAAGGGCACGCAAGGTGCTCGATGAAAGTTACAATTAAGAAAGGTAAAGTTTTGTAGTGCAAAAAGTTATGCAAAATGAAAGATAGCTTGATAAGTATAAGCTTTATGAGTAAGAAAGTATTTTACTTTTGTAAAGTGACATGTACCGGGCAAAAGAGAGGCCCACAGAAAGTTAGAAAGAAGCTCTAATAGGGTGCGGTGGCTAGCTACCCCGAAACCTATTAGGGATGCGCGCATTGGTACATTGATACCATGGTACAGTGTCAAGGCCTGAGAAAGTTGATTATTATTTTGAAGTATATGAGTATATGTAAGTGTTTCAATTTCCTTAAGTGCATGTTTTTGGTTATGTATGTTGACATGGTTATGTTATAAGCATGTTAAAGAGAAAGAGCAAAGAAGTTAGTGTTTTAAAGTATGGAAATGTATCATTAGTAAGTTTCCAAAAGAAATCATCAGCATGTTAAGTTTGCGAGTGTTTTGATGCTAGTAAATGTTTTCAAGCATGATTGAGATTGATAAGTGTATGAAAGTTCCCATGTGCAAATATTTCCAAGTGCATGTATTTTGAAGCAAGCATTATTTGAAAAGAGCATGTTTATCATTGATCGCATGGATTTGTGAGTTAGGATTTACTTACTAAGCAAATCGCTTATTAGTTGCATTTCCTTCTATTGCAGACAAAGGTAAAGAAAAAGCATAAGCTAGGGAGGCGAGTGGGACTTGCATTGATGTTCAATGGCGGCGAAACCGTGGAAGAGATCGTCGGGTTAAGTCTTGTAGAACATGTGTTTTGGTGTTTTGAATTGGTAGAACGAATGACTTTGTTTAAACCTTGCATAGAGACAAAGTTGGGTACAAACTCTAGTCTAGATTTCACATATCTTGATAGCTTATTTACTTCCGCAATGATCCTAATTGCAAGTTTATGAGGTTGTTTTGGGTTGCTAAAATGCTTATAAAACTAGTGTAGAGTATAGATTTAGAGTTATTTATCTATATACTTGAAAGTATATGAATTGTGAAGCTTTGGAAATGGTTTTCAGGTCTGTAAATGCAGGTTTCAGGCGTGCCAGTCGACTGGTTCAGAACCAGTCGACTGCCCTATCGAACAGAAAGTTTCTGTTCGATGCACCAGTTGACTGCCATGAGGCCAGTCGACTGATGCCGGGCACAGAAAGTTTCGGTGGCCGATACCAGTCGACTGGCTATATAGCAGTCGACTGGTACCATTGAAAAGCAGTGGTATAGAGTAGCTGATTAGTGCTTCAGTTTTACAACTAAGGGGTCTAGGGGTTAAATCCTTGCAAAGCAAATAAAATGAAAGTTTTTTTTTAAAATGAAAAAAATTCAGAGCAAGTTAAGGGAAGTCAAGTAGTTGTAACCTAAGACTAAGAATAAGGTAAAGTTAAGGTTAAGTTAATGTGGCGCGCGCCTTAAGGGAGAGAAAGAGAAGGCGGGTCGTCACAGAGTGGTATCAAAGCAAAGTTTCCACCCTTCCGCCACACTGACATCAAGCATCAATCCTGCCGCCTGCCAAGTAAGAAGTTCATATGTTGTAGTTTTGTTTGCTTTTCATTATTGGCTGCAAGTATCAGTAAGTGCATGATGATAAGGAAGTATGTTAGTATTATTATATGCTAATATGGGCATGGAGATAATGAAGTAAGTTAGTAAGATATAATGAGCTTTTATTTTCTTTACTCTATAGAGTAAGAGAATACCAAGAGGACGTCCTTCATGTTGTGATCTTAGTATAGCAAGACCAAGGTCTTGATTTGCCCAAAAGCAAGTTTTGGATTATAGCACACAAGGTGCTTGATAAAAGTTCTGAGTAAGACCAAGGTCTTACTAAGCCCTAGAACGAGTTCTAGGACTAAGAAATGAGATAAGAATCAAGACAAAGGTCTTGTTGTATCCTAAAGCAAGTTTAGGATCATTACCGTTAAGTGTTAAGTTATACACTTTAAGCGGACGCCCTAGAAAGGCCCAAAAACGAGGAGTAAGCTCCTAGAGGGTAAGAGGCAACAGAGTCAGTACCACCACCAAGTCTCATAGAGGTGGTGGCTCAGTTGCAGAGGCAAGTAGCAGAGCAACAACAAGTTAGCACCACGATGATGGTTAGTCAGCAGGCCACTCCTATTACCCCACCAGTGTCAAATGTTAGGACACCAGTTGTGACCGAAGATCCATCGGTTACATCTGTAGTCCCGGCAAGGGGGTAAGGCAAGAAGCATGCCTCATCTAGTGGCTGAAATTGAAGCTAGGGAATTTCTCAGGCACGAGCGAACCATGGGATGCTCAAGTATGGTTCAGAACTTTGGAAAGCATGGTAGAGCTACTGGACTAGCCTGAGGTAGAGAAGATAATGTGTACATCTTTCTGCCTTATAGGAGATGCTAGAATGTGGTGGGAGAGAGTAAAGGCCAAGAGAAATGTCAGTTAGATGACATGGGCCCACTTCGAGACTAAGTTCTTCGAAGAATATTTCCACATGCGAGTAAACAACAAGCATTATGATGAATTCACAAAGTTCAGACAAAGAGAACTATCTGTGGATGAAGCAGTGAAGAAGTTCAACCGGCTAGCTCGTTCGTGCCCAGAGCTAGTTGGCACTGAAAGAGAAGGACGAAAAGGTTTCTTTCTAACCTACAAGCTCACAAGATGTTAGATAATGGATGTTCTGGTTATTTAGCACATATAGTAGATGCAAGTCAAAGAGAAGGATTAAAGAAAGAGGAAGTAAGGGTAGTCTGTGACTATCCGGAGGTGTTTCCTGAAGAGTTACCAGGACTCCCTCCCAATCGAGAAATTGAATTAGAAATTGAGTTGGTTCCAGGAACCAACCCAATTTCAAAGGCACCTTATCGCATGACACCAGCAGAACTGAAAGAGCTGCAAGAACAGTTACAAGAGCTGCTCGACAAGGGTTTCATCCGCCCTAGTCATTCACCCTGGGGAGCTCCTGTGTTGTTCGTCAAGAAGAAAGATGGATCCATGCGAATGTGCATAGATTATCGAGCCTTGAATAAGGTAACCATCAAGAACAGATATCCCTTGCCAAGGATAGATGATTTATTCGATCAGTTGAAGGGAGCCACAGTGTTTTCCAAAATAGATCTGCGATTAGGTTACCATCAACTCAAAGTGAAGGAGAGTGATGTGCCAAGGACTGCTTTCAGTACATGATATGGGCACTGCGAGTTTGTGGTCATGCCCTTTGGAGTGACAAACGCCCCTACGACGTTTATGGATCTAATTAATTGAGTGTTCAAGGACTTTCTTGACAAGTTCGTCATTGTCTTCATTGATGATATCCTAGTGTATTCAAAGACTCAGGAAGAACATGAAGAACACCTAAAGATAGTGTTGCAGACCTTACACCAGAGGGAGCTGTACGCCAAATTCTCAACGTGTGAGTTTTGGCTTGACCAGGTGGCCTTCCTAGGCCACATCATTTCCAAGGAAGGTATTATGGTAGACCCAGCCAAGATTGAAGCAGTTAGTAACTGGAGTCGACCAAAGAATGCCAGTGAGATCAGAAGTTTTCTGGGTTTGGCAGGGTACTACAGAAGGTTTGTAGAGGACTTTTCAAAGATAGCTTCTCCACTTACAACCCTTACCAGAAAGAATAAGAAGTATGAGTGGACTGAAGACTGTGAGCAGAGCTTCCTTGAGTTGAAGAAGAGACTGACCAGCGACTCTATCCTTACAGTACCCGAAGGTGATAAGAGTTTTGATATATACAGTGATGCATCAAAGCTAGGACTTGGAGCTGTCCTTATGCAAGAAGGCAAAGTCATAGCTTATGCTTCCAGGCAACTCAAGGACTATGAAAAGAATTACCCCACTCATGATCTGGAGTTGGTAGCTGTAGTCTTTGCTCTAAAGATATGGAGGCATTACTTGTATGGAGTGCAGTGTAAGATTTATACAGATCACCAGAGTCTGAAATATTTCTTCACTCAGAAAGACCTCAATATGAGACAGCCAAGGTGGCTCGAGTTAGTGAAGGACTATGACTGTGAGATTCTTTACCACCCTGGTAAGGCAAATAGAGTAGCAGATGCACTGAGTAGAAAGACTTGTGCCACTTTGATGTCCTTATCATCATTGGCACCACCATTACAGAAGGAGATAGTAGATTATGGAGTGGAGATTATTGATGGGTAGCTAGCTCTATTGACACTAGAGTCAACTTTGCTTGAAGAGATACAGAAAGAGAAAGTTGAGGATTCTGATATCCAAAGGATCAAGCAGGAGATGCAAGAAGGAGAGAGTAAAGAGTTTAGAGTATCTAACAGTGGGATACTCTACTATGGTGACCGTTTATGTGTCCCCAATCATAAAGAGCTGAGAAAGAAGATTCTTGAAGAAGCCCATGGAACTCCCTACTCAATGCATCCTGGTTCCACTAAGATGTACCAGGATTTGAAAAGAAGATTTTGGTGGTCAGGGATGAAGAGAGACATAGCTAAGTATGTCAGCACCTGCCTAACATGTCAGAGAGTTAAAGCAGAATACCAGAGACCAGGAGGTGTCCTACAGCCCATTCAGATTCCAGAGTGGAAATGGGAAGACATAGACATGGATTTCATAGTTGGTCTACCAAAGACAACTAATGGCTATGACGCTATTTGGGTGATACTAGACAGATTGACCAAGTCTGCCCACTTCTTGGCAATCAGAGTGTCTTACTCAATTGAAAAGTTAGCCCAGTTATATGTGCAGGAAGTGATCCGACTACACGGAGTCCTGAAGACCATTATCTCTGATAGGGATGGTCGTTTCACTTCACACTTTTGGGAGTGCGTACAAACAGCATTAGACACCAAACTGAAATTCAGCACAGCTTTCCATCCCCAGACTGATGGACAGACAGAGAGAGTGAATTAAATTCTAGAAGATATGCTCAGAGCTTGTGCATTAGATTTCAAAGGTAGTTGGTGCAAGTATTTGTGTTTAGCTGGGTTTGCCTACAACAACAGTTATCAGGCTACTATTGGTATGATACCCTATGAAGCTCTTTATGGCAGGAGGTGTAGATCTCCCCTCTGTTGGTATGAAGGTAGTGAGAAGAAAGAAATGGGGTCACAGACTGATCTTATAGATGATACCACAGAAGCTATAAAGAGTATCCGCCAGAGAATAGAAACTGCTCAGAGTAGGCAGAAGAGTTATGCCGATCTACGCCGTAGACCGTTAGAGTTTGAAGTTGGGGACACAGTTTTCCTCAAAGTAGCTCCTATGAAGGGTGTAATGAGATTTGGCAAGAAAGACAAGCTAAGTCCTCGATACGTAGGACCCTACCCAGTGACGAAAAGAGTTGGCAAAGTAGCTTATGAGTTGGAGCTACCTCCAGAGATGTTAGCAATACACAATGTGTTCCATGTCTCAATGCTAAAGAAGCATATCCCAGATGCTAACCAAGTGATTGAACCACAGATGGTACAAGTTCAAGAAGATCTCAGTTATGAAAGTCGACCTATTCAGATAATAGATCGAGCAGATAAGAAGCTGAGGAACAAAGTGGTACCACTAGTAAAAGTCTTATGGCTGAATCAGAAGTATGAAGAGGCAACCTGGGAATCAGAAAATAGCATGAGGCAAAGGTATCCAGAGCTGTTCTAAGTTCGAGGACGAACTTTTTATAAAGTAGGGAGGATTGTAACACCCAATAATTTTTGTGGATTATTAGAAATTTTTCTGAATTTTCTAGCATTTTTTTGAATTAAAATAAAAAGAAAAAAAAATAGGTCGGGCGGGGTTTGATCCGCGACCAGAAGGCAAAGCAAGCCCATAAGTGAGTTGGGGTAACCAGCAAGGCAAGGGTATCAAGCACAGAAAAGGATGAAGCGAAATAATATTATAGCTAAGTAAGCCCTTTTCATGAAGAGATGTCTCAACTTCCACTTAAGTTGTGTTAAGACCCCTTTTAGGGTTTCGGGAGGCCGCGCGAGCAGAGGTGAGAAGGCTACGAAAACAGGAAAAAGGGGGAGTTTTCTTCATCCTTCTTCTTCCTCTTGAAGTAGAGAACCTTGGGCTTCTTCCCTAGGGCCAAGGAGTGAAGTTTTCTCGCAAGGGAAGAGAGGAGGAGCGCTACGCTAGGAGTTTCTACATATTTAGTGAGTTTTCTTCAAGAAAAAGGGTAAGTAAATCACTCACCTGCAATATAAGTAGTTTCGTATGTAGTTTATCGTTGTAGAACCATGATTTTGTGATCTAAGTGCATGATTTGAGAATATTATTTTATTGCGTGATTTAAGTTTCTAAAGAATATATGTTTTTATCATAGAACTTGAATTTGAGTAGGTTTTGTATGTATGACCTAAGCATGATAAGACCAAGTTCTTGAAAAGTCCCAAAAATGAGTTTTGGGTTAAGGGCACGCAAGGTGCTCGATGAAAGTTACAATTAAGAAAGGTAAAGTTTTGTAGTGCAAAAAGTTATGCAAAATGAAAGATAGCTCGATAAGTATAAGCTTTATGAGTAAGAAAGTATTTTACTTTTGTAAAGTGACATGTACCGGGCAAAAGAGAGGCCCACAGAAAGTTAGAAAGAAGCTCTAATAGGGTGCGGTGGCTAGCTACCCCGAAACCTATT
Source organism: Boesenbergia rotunda (assembly GCA_024364735.1). Classification (NCBI taxonomy): domain Eukaryota; kingdom Viridiplantae; phylum Streptophyta; class Magnoliopsida; order Zingiberales; family Zingiberaceae; genus Boesenbergia; species Boesenbergia rotunda. The sequence continues at coordinate 53,178 of JAGFNQ010010527.1, read as the reverse complement.
AGGGATGCGCGCATTGGTACATTGATACCATGGTACAGTGTCAAGGCTTGAGAAAGTTGATTATTATTTTGAAGTATATGAGTATATGTAAGTGTTTCAATTTCCTTAAGTGCATGTTTTTGGTTATGTATGTTGACATGGTTATGTTATAAGCATGTTAAAGAGAAAGAGCAAAGAAGTTAGAGTTTTAAAGTATGGAAATGTATCATTAGTAAGTTTCCAAAAGAAATCATCAGCATGTTAAGTTTGCAAGTGTTTTGATGCTAATAAATGTTTTCAAGCATGATTGAGATTGATAAGTGTATGAAAGTTCCCATGTGCAAATATTTCCAAGTGCATGTATTTTGAAGCAAGCATTATTTGAAAAGAGCATGTTTATCATTGATCGCATGGATTTGTGAGTTAGGATTTACTTACTAAGCAAATCGCTTATTAGTTGCATTTCCTTCTATTGCAGACAAAGGTAAAGAAAAAGCATATGCTAGGGAGGCGAGCGGGACTTGCATTGATGTTCAGTGACGGCGGAACCGTGGAAGAGATCGTCGGGTTAAGTCTTGTAGAACATGTGTTTTGGTATTTTGAATTGGTAGAATGAATGAGTTTGTTTAAACCTTGCATAGAGACAAAGTTGGGTACAAACTCTAGTCTAGATTTCACATACTTGATAGCTTATTTACTTCCGCAAAGATCCTAATTGCAAGTTTATGAGGTTGTTTTGGGTTGCTAAAATGTTTATAAAACTAGTGTAGAGTATAGATTTGGAGTTATTTATCTATATACTTGAAAGTATATGAATTGTGAAGCTTTGGAAATGGTTTTCAGGTCTGTAAATGCAGGTTTCAGGCGTGCCAGTCGACTGGTTCAGAACCAGTCGACTGCCCTATCGAACAGAAAGTTTCTGTTCGATGCACCAGTTGACTGCCATGAGGCCAGTCGACTGGTGCCGGGCACAGAAATTTTCTGTCGCCGATACCAGTCGACTGGCTATATAGCAGTCGACTGGTACCATTGAAAAGAAGTGGTATAGAGCAGCTGGTTAGTGCTTCAGTTTTACAACTAAGGGGTCTAGGGGTCAAATTCTTGCAAAGCAAATAAAATGAAAGTTTTTTTTTTAAAAGGAAAAAAATTCAGAGCAAGTTAAGGGAAGTCAAGTAGTTGTAACCTAAGGCTAAGAATAAGGTATAGTTAAGGTTAAGTGAATGTGGCGCCCGCCTTAAGGGAGAGAAAGAGAAGGCGGGTCGTCACACTAATGGTTTGTCCAAGACCATCTAGGTTGTGAGCCTCTTCTTATACTCTACAAGGGACTGATAACATGATCTTCTGTGTGACACCACACACAATGTTATCTACAATGTAAAGTATTAGATAACAAGCAAGCATTTATATAAATATAAAATGCAATCATGATCATGTGATTCTTATTCCAAAATGAAGATGTTCATACAAAAAAACTAGGTTATTAGTATACATCATAACAATCTCCCACTTATACTAAAAGACTATGCTGCCATTAAAATGTCATACATCTGATTCCTATTCCCTCTACTTGCCTATCAAATGCTTTCGCTGGAAGGGCCTTAGTGAAAGGATTTGCCAGGTTATTCTCCGATGCAATCTTGGCAACAACAACTTCTCCTCGCTTTATGATCTCTCGTATTAGGTAGTACTTACGCTCTATGTGTTTACTCGCCTTATGGGTTCGTGGTTCCTTTGAGTTTGCAACTGCACCACTGTTATCACAATAAACTGTGATAGCTCTGGGCAAACCAGGAATCACATCCAAGTCCATTAAGAAGTTCCTGAGCTATACAGCTTCTTTGGTTGCCTCAGAGGCTGCAACATACTCAGCTTCAATGGTGGAGTCTACCACACACTTCTGCTTGACACTCCTCCAAACTATGGCTCCACCTCCTAAAGTAAACACTTAACCCAAGGTAGACTTATTGTTATCCCTGTCTGATTGGAAGTCAGAATCTGTGTAACCCACAGGGAGTAGCTTATCTGCCTTGTTAACTAGCATATAATCTCTAGTCCTTCTCAAATACTTCAATATATGCTTTACCACAGTCGAATGTCCATGCCCTGGATTACTCTAATATCTGCTAACCATGCTCAAGGCAAAGCAGATATCCGGTCTCGTACATAACATAACACACATGAGGCTTCCTACAGTCGAAGCATAAGGAACCGCCTTCATCTCCTCTATCTCCTTTAATGTTCTAGGACACATCTCTTTAAATAAAGGTACTCCATGCCGAAAAGGTAGAAAACCTTTCTTGGAGTCTTGCATGCTAAAATGAGCCAGGATTTAGTCAATGTATGAAGCTTGAGATAAACACAATATCCTTTTCTTATGATCCCTTATAACCTTGATCCCAAGGATGTGTCCTACTTCTCCCAAGTCCTTCATATCAAACTATTTGGACAACCATACCCTTACGTCTGATAACACTTTGACATTGTTGCCAATGAACAAAATGTCATCTACGTATAGTACAAGAAATACCACTATATTTTTGTCACATCTCTTGTATACACAAGACTCATCTGGACTTTGAATAAATCTATATGACTGGATTACCTCATCAAAGCAGATGTTCCAAGATCTCGAAGCTTGCTTCAATCCATAAATAAACTGATTAAGCTTACACACAAGATGCTCTTTGCCCTTTGCAATAAATCCCTCTGGTTGCTGCATATAGATGTTTTCCTCAAGACTTCCGTTAAGGAAAGCTGTCTTGACATCCATCTGCCAAACCTCATAGTCCATATGAACAACAATAGACAAGAGAATCTGGATAGACTTAAGCATGGCTACCAATGAAAAGGTCTCCTGATAATCGATACCCTTTTTCTGAGTATACCCTTTCGCAACAAGCCTTGCTTTGTAGATCTCAACCTTCCTGTCTACTCCTCTCTTTCTTTTGTAGACCCACTTGCATCCAATGGCTTTTACACCATTGGGTGGTTCTACTAGCTCCCAGGCCTGATTAGAATCCATAGATTCTATCTCAGACTTCATTGCCCTTTACCAAGATCCCACATCTTTATCTTGGAGTGTCTCATCATATGTCCAGGGATCAGGTTCATGCTCGCCAGGGACCAAGTCCATAGACTCTCCTAAGAACATGAATCTCTCAGGCTGCCTAACTGTGGGATCGTTTAGAATCGATAGGGGGGGTGAATATCGATAAAATCTTTTTCAGAAAATTAAGAGAAATTATGCAGCGGAAAATTACAAGACAATGCTAACTCAGTTTTCTTTTACTTGGTTCAGAGTCTAGATCAGCTCCTACTCCAAGGCCCTCAGTCCTTGATCGTTTACATTGAGCAATTCTATATTTCGCAAAAATATTACAAAGTGGAAGTTTGAATACTGAATTTAAATATAGCAATTAATTAAAAATTATACCGACGACCAGAGAAAATTCGAAGATCGGAGCCGCGGGTCTTCATTGGCGCTTGAGACTTGAGCACAGAGTGTTTGGAGCAGAGCGCTTGAAGGAATTCGTTGGAAGCAATTATATTCGGAAGCAAGGGGGTGAACCCCTTTATATACTAGTGTGTTGGGCGCTTGTGTTGAATGGGGCGCCTAACACGTGGCACTTTCTGTGCGAAACCATATCCGCAGACTTGGCCAGTGTTAGGATGTATACTAAAAGTCTTGACTTTTGGTTAGGATACATCTACATTTTAAAGAGAATCAGAAAATCACACAGTGCATGTTTATATTAGTATATTCACGAAACGTCTAATACTTGACATTGTAGATAACATAGTGCGTGGTGTCACACAGAGGATTATGTTATCAGCTTCCTTGTTGAAGTATAAGAAAGAGGCTCACAACCGAGATAGAGTTGGACAAACCATCAGGATGGTTGTAGTGTAATTAGGTGTGGTTTATCTTAACCATAGGATTACACTAGTGTACTTTGTGTAAATTGAGTAGGACCAAAAGAGAGATCATCCAATTTTTATACTGACTTAGTAAATTGGATTAGACCTCAGATAATATTATGGAGTACGATCTCTTAATCCTGAAATAATGATGGACATATATTATTAATTATTATTTCTTTGATTTACCAATGGGCGAGATCTATTCTGTTAGATCGATAGACCTGGTAAGTTGGGAGATAATATTAATAATATGATGTGTCATTGATTATTGACGAAATCCGTGTCCTGGTGAGTTAGAATGATGATGCCCCCTTGGTGAGCTCAAAAGGATCGCCATGTCAAATCTTGCAAGTGGACTATGCTCCAACATGACGAAAATGTTGAGTGGTACTAATCAAGGATCAAGAAGATAATTAATTTAATTATCAGTAAATTAAATTAGTTATCGGGCATACGATATCTTAAACACGGGGAGATGGACGACTCATAATAGGTGGAGCCCATATGAAAATATGGGGGTTGGTGATGAAGTATAATGGGATCTTTTAGTGGAATAAATTTTCATTAATGGATCGAGTTTGGATCCATTAGCGGGCCAAGAACCAACTCCTCCTCATGGTCCCTATCTTAGCCCAATAGAACCCCATAGAAGTCATGATACAAGGCCGATTAATTAAGAAATTAATCTTCGATTAATTGAGAAATTAATCTATGGTTAATTAAGGAATTAATCATGAAGTAATTAAGGAATTAATCTTGGATTGATTAAGTTATCAATCTTTGATTAATTAAGGAATTATTCTTTATATAAAGTTTGGAATTAATCCATAAATTAATTGGAATATTTTCGAATTAATGATATATAATCCCATATATATATATATATATATATATAACCTCTACCTCCCTCTTCCTCTCACTAATCTCCTCCTCTCCAACTCACGCCTAAGGCACCCGACGACCAAGGAGGGGGTGGGTTTTCCTCCTTTGCTCTTGGTTCTTCCTTTCTTCTATCACCGTGGGTGGCTGGTGATCACAAGGAAAAGGAGAGGCAACTCATCCTTTTGTGGCGCGACAAGAAGAAGGAGGAAGAGGGTGGCCGGAGTAGGTGATGTTGAGGCCGGCGGCGCTACTTTGATTCAAGGGTGGTCGGCGCAACTTGACGATAGAAGAGAGGAGAGCTCACCTTCCTTTCCTCTTCCATCCTTCTAAGTCCTTCATGGTGGCGTAATCACCTATCTTCCTTGGTGGACGGCGTCGCTAAGAGAGGGAAGATAGAAGGTGGCCGGCGGCACCTCTTTGGAGGATGGTGGTCGGTGCAAGGTAGAAGAAGAGGAAGAAGTAGCTTGTTCTTCCTCACGTAGTTGGAGCTGCGAGATAGGAAGAAGTAGAGGTAGTTGGCGCGGGCTGTGGTGAAGGAGAAGAATTCATCTTCTCGGCTTCATCACCTCCTCCTTGAAGGGCGCCGGCGGCAAGCCAAACCCTAGCTCTAGGGTTTGGTGTTTGGTGCAAAGAAAAGGAGGAAAAGGAAGGATTGATTCAAGGCTATGGTGACTCCGCAACTTGGTAGATCGTCGCCCACACGACGTCCAGGAGGAGAGGGTCATAAGGTAGAAGACTGTGAGGTAAACGACGAGGTATAACTCTCCCGAGCTCCAATTTACTTTAGCTATGTTCTTATTGTGCCATGTTGCTTTGTCTCGTTATTTCATGCATGTTAATTAGTTATTTTGATTGATCATCATAGATAATAATTAATTGGACCCTGAAGATAAACACAAAAATCGGCGATCCAAATCATCATCTTTTCCACGGTTAATTAATCCGAAAAGTTACAAGGCCTTAACCTTCGTTTTGGCCAAGTTGTAACTTGGATTAATTAACACGACGATGAGTCGGTCGTTAGAGGGACGGGTCTCTATTCGGATTAAATTTTTAATCTGTGGGCATAGAGAGGTCTCTCAGATATGACCACGTGGTTGTCTTGGAAACCGCCAAGCCATACCAATAGCCAGCGCTTATCCGTTCATCTGGGGCGCCTGAGCTAACTGGGGCGCCTGTATCAACATAGGAGCCTCATAGCTGATGTGGAGGCTTGCTTCGAGACTTCTTGGAGTTACCCCTTCTTGGGCGCCTGTCACCATATAGGTGCCTGTATGATCAGGCGTCTAACTCCATTCCGGCGCTTGGGAGCAGAAAACTTCAACCATTGTTGCTGCAACCAGGGTTAGTTCCAAACCACAAACAATACACAAATAATATATAAGTTAAGCACAATTAACATCCTAAGCTGTCTTGGTTCTGACTTTGGGCTTCCAAAATGGAACCTTAGGTCGAACCGACGCCTAATGTTCCCTCCTACAGGGAACGCGTCCTCGCCTACTCCTCTCAGGAGAGTTTACCTTTTTGCCAATCGGCTCCTCCGGTTGGACTTTTGCCCAATCCTTCGGATCAGGTCTTCGTGCCCTATCCACGACCAGGACTTATTGCCCAACCCCCTGGTTAGGTCTTCGGTGCCTAGCCCTCGGCCAGGACTTATTGCCCAATTTCTCGAATCAAGATTTCATGCCCAGTTCGTGACCAGGACTTATTGCCCAACCCTAGGTCAGGTCTTCGGTGCCCAGCCCTCTACTAGGACTTATTACACAATTGCTCGAATCAGGACTTCGTGCCTAGTTTACCTAGGACTTTTCCTGGGCACTTGTACAACTTTGTTAGATTACAAATAATACTTAACTTTGAACCCTTTGTCAATATCAAAACAAGGTTCGATATGGTGCTTCTGGCACCAACAATCTCTCCCTTTTTGATTTATGGCAACACAATTCAAAGTTAAGTAAAAAATTTATCACAATTAAGAAGTTTTAAAACTAATGAAGTAACAATTGTGAACAAAATAAAAATGAATGTAATTTTGAATAAAAATTCATTTTATTTCTCATACTCCCCCTGAAACTCTGAATAATTATGTTATAAAACACTTAACTTTGACCTTTCCTCCCTCTTTGACATATATCAAAAAACATGGGCGAAACAAAATTTCTAAGAGAGATGTTTGAGTTTTTCCAAAATAAATTTGAGTAAGGGATTTCACAACATTTCAAAAATAACTTTTAAGCATGTTCCAATACTTTTGAAAAAAAACTTTGATTGGAAGTTTTGAAAATTTTGTTTTGAAAATGCATGAAGCTCCCCCTTAATATGAAACTCTTCCCCTTATTTTTAAGAATATTTCTAATTTTTGAAAAACCTTGTAAAATTGAAACATTGCATAAAGCTCCCAAATGATTTGAAATTTCCCCCCTGAAGCTTTAAAAATACATGCAATTTCAACTTTCGAAAGTTTTTCTGAATTTTTGAAAAGAATTCTATGTAAAAAAAATAATTATAAGTTCAGTTTGAAATAGTATTTTGAAATAAAATTTCTGAGTATCACAAAGGAGATTCTAAGTTAGAAAAACCTTAGGTTAAAGTGAAAATATTTTTGAGAGCTTCTAAGATAAACTTTATTTGAAAAAGGGAAAAATTTAGGGAAGAATTTAAATTTAAATTTCACTTTTTCAACTCTCCCCCTTGGCCATATATCAAAAAAGATCTTTTGAAAAATATATTTTGAAGGAAAATATGTATTTGAGCCTATTAGTTTTGTAAAATAATAAGACAATTTTGAAAATGTTGACATTTCAAAATTACTAAATTAAGCAAGAATTAATGCTAATGGACAGTTTAACATTTCTATTGAGTCCAAGCAATAAAACACTTAAAGCATTTAATCAATAAGTCTAAGTTTAAATCTTTTAGGCACCTATTTTTTATTCCAAACATGATTTGAGTTTAAGCATGGGTCGATAAGTCTCAGTTCAGAACTTTTAGCCACTTAATCCTCAAGTTAAAGGAGAATAAAATTCCTTAAGTAAAGGATAAATTTCTTAAGTAGAAAGACTTTTGAAAGTGTTTTCTAAGAACAGTATTTTTGAAATTAGTTACACTTAAGTAACAAGCTTCCTTTAAAAAAAAGTAAGTATTCTTTCTCAGAAAATATTTTAAGGAATTTTAAGTACTTGAGAAAGAAGATTTGAAAATTTAAGTACTTTATCAATTTGAATTTCTCTAAATCTGACACAATCTTAGGAACTTTGTTGATCACAAGAAAATTTTCTATGTGTCTTAAAGATTTTTCAAAATAAAGGATTTTCAATATGAAGTACTTGTTGACACAATCTAAGTACTCAAGTAATTAATCAATATAAAGTATTTTCAATATGTATTTAATTTTTGAAATATAATAAATTTCTTGGTTTGGATTCCTCCCAAATCTAACACAATTCTAGGAAACCTCATTAACTACAAAGAAAATTTTCCTATGTGTCTTGGAGATTTTTCCAAACAAGGTAATTTTTCAAAGGTTTTCAAAGACATTCAAGAGACGAAAAGATTTTAAAAAAAATATTTAGGAAAATGAGAATATTGTATTTTCAAAGTGCTTTTTGAAAAGCTAGTGTTATTTGAAAATATAGTATTTTTGAATCTTCTAATACTTCTTTTAATTTGAACTCCCTCTAAACTTGACACAGTCCTAGTAGGCTTGTTGACTACAAGTTAATCCTCCTCTGAGCCTTAGAGTTTGATCCAAACAAAAAGAATTTCAAATATAAAAAAGTTTTAACAACTTAACGATTTGAAAAAAACAAATTTATGGTAAACATATAAAGACTGCAAAGGAAAAATTGTATGTTTAAAATGATTTTGAAAAATATCACAAGAGAAGTAAATACAAGAGAAATTTTGAAAAATGCTCAGGTCCAAAGAATAAATATCAAAGCCCGGACTGTAGACATTTTTCTACGTGTAAACGAAATAGAATTCTAAGTGAAACCCAATATAACTTTTGCAAAACTTATTTTTCCAAAAAAAATTGATTGTCCAAAAGAATTTCTTTGTATAGAAATGTTTGCAAAAATTAAGTAAGTTTTAGGTAGATGAGCAAAAGAAACCTAAGATGAACAATTTTAAGTACAATGATTTGAAACATTTAATCTTAGTTTAAAAAGTTAAAATGATTTTTGAGGATTTTGAAATTAATTAGAAATTTAAATTTGAATTTTAAAGATTATTAAGTTGAATTTTGTAAATAATTAAGTTGAATTTTGAGAACAATTGAGTTGAATTTTGAGAATAATTGAGTTGAATTTTGAGAATAATTAAGTTGAATTTTATTTGTTTTGAGAGGTTGATTGGGTTGGACTAGGCTTTTATGTTCTAAGCATCTCACCCATTTCTAAGTGACAAGACAAGGTATCCTTATCTGTTTTGTGAGATGCATCAAATTTTATCTTTGAATTTAAATTAAAATCTATGATTTGATTGAAGCTTGTGTTAGATTTAAGTTTAACAAACGACAATTTGAAAGTGAGTTTCGATAATCGGCTTCCAGGTCTTGGCGAGGCACAGAGGCCTTCTTTGGCCGTAGCCTTATTGGATCAACAACCCATTCCTAGACAAAACCTTTTAAAGAAATTTTATTTTCAAATTGCTTTCTGAGAAACTTTGGTCTAACTAGTTGAGGATTTGGCGAGGTAGCTTCGGTTAGTTCCACCGGACTAAAAAGACCAAATAGGGTACGCCTTACCCTACCTCACTCTTTAGACAAGTTTCCCTAACGTACTATCATCTCGCCCCATCCTAATACTAGGTTGTGCAAGTTTCAATCAGGTTAGGTCCTTATCTAACCTTTTCTAGTCCTAAGAATAGCAATTTTACAAAAATCTTTAAGTGAAATCACAATGAGGGAAAATTTCTGGATTTTCTAAGTTAGCAAGATTAATTACTTTTTGCAATATATCAATTTTAATTTTTCAAAGTCTCATTTTCTTGTCTTAATTTTCTGAAATTTAAATTAATTAATTTGCATGAATTGATTATGTTATTTAAGCATGTATCCATATTTAAGTTTGACCACGAGTGATTAGGTAAGACATTATCATCTATTGTAAAAACTGGATTTTCATATAAAGTAAATTTACCCATCTTGGTTGGTTATCCTAGATCCTTCGGTCTTGCTTCTGTGCATTTATCTTTGTAATGCCCAAACTTCTGGCATTTGAAGCATTTGATGCGACTCTTATCGTTTCGTGCTCCTGGAACTGGTTCCTTTTGTTGGTGCAGAAAGCACCAAAGTCAAACCTGTGTTTTGATAATGGCAACAGGGTTTAAAAGTTAAGTCTTACTTGTTATCTAACATGTCACTCGAGTGTGCAGGGTAAAAAGTCCTAGCGAAGGACTGCTAGGCACTGGCAAAGGAATTCTAGGGTGAAAAGCCCTAGCGAAGGACTGCTAGGCGCCAGGCGAAGGACGGCCTGGGACTGAAGCCCTAGCAAAGGAATGCTAGGCACCGAGCAAAGGACAGCTCGGTATCCAAGACCTGGCAAAGGACCACCAGGCAAAAGTCCAACCAGAGGAGCGGTTGGCATCAGGTACATTCTCCCGAGAGGAGTAGGTGAGGACGCGTTCCCCGTCGAGGGAACAGTAGGCGTCGGTTCGACTTAGGGTTCCATTTAGGAGACCCAAAGTCAGAACCAAGATAGCTAAGGCTGTATAAACTAATATTTTATTGTTTTATTGTGTTTTGGCCTAACCCTGGATGCAAGACCGAAGGAACGTGTGTCTGCAGCTCAGAGAGCCTCAAAGGAATGAGGCAACAGCTGACCAGGGCGCCTGGAGTGTCCTGGGCGCCCCCAAGGTAAACACAAAACACAAGAAAGCAAAGCAAGCTTCGACAGCTCAACTCCCGGGCGCCCCCGTGCCCCCGGGCGCCCCCGCCTGTCGCGGGCGCCCCCGCCTGTCGCGGGCACCCCGCCTGTCACGAGCGCCCCGCCTGTCTCGGGCGCCCCCAGTGCCAGCTGCCGAAGCACACCCTCGCGAAGCCAAGAGGATGAAGATTTGACCCGGTCAATGCGGGCGCCCCGAGAGCTCCGGGCGCCCCAGTCAAACCTGATCCCGATTTTGAAGGGATCAAATGTTGACTGAGATGGAGACGGATCGACCGCCACGTGGGGGGCGCCCCCGATGTCCCGGGCGCCCCAGGCCCTATAAAAGGACCCTCGAACCAAGGCTTCAGAACAACAATTCTATTCAACGCTTCTACGCTCTTCTGCTCCCGCGCTCTGCTCCGGAAACCTCCCGACACAAGACTCAAGCGCCGACGACGTCCTCCCGCTCCGAAAATACCATCTACTCCGGACGTCGGTAAAGAAGAGTGATTTTTAATTTACTGCACTTATTCTGTAATCAATCTGTGTAAACTGTTTTTGCGCCTCATATAGAATTGCCCAAAGTAAACGGTCAACGACCGTGGGCCTTGGAGTAGGAGTCGACCTAGGCTCCGAACCAAGTAAAACTACCCGTGTTCGTGTGTTGTGTTTTAATTTCTGTTGTGCAATTTCTCTTTCCCTAAATCCGAACGATTTCCGATATTCACCCCCCTCTATCGGTTCTCTCGATCCAACAAGTGGTATCAGAGCGGGGAAGTTCAAACTTGGTGCAACCACCAGTTTGAAATTTTTTTTTGGATTTTTCTTTATTTTCTTTTTCTCGTTCGAATTTTTTTCTAAATCTTTCGTTCGATTTGTTTTGTTAATCGAGGTTGGTGCAACACCCCTCGTTATTTCATTTTCCTTATCCCGCACTACTAATCCAAGACCAAGTCTTGGGAAATTTTTTTTAGTTATTCTTTTTCAATTTAAATGGCCATGCAAGAAGGATTCAGCACCGCCAGACCTCCACTTTTCAGTGGAGAAGACTTTTCCTATTGGAAAAGTCGAATGGAGGTCCACCTGAAAACTCAGGTGGACATGTGGATTATCATCCAGTCCGGACTGGAGATTCCCACAAATGCTGAAGGACTACCTCAAAGCTACACAGAGTGGGACACCGCTCTGAAACGAAGAATTGAAGCAGATGCAAAGGCGACTCAGACTCTTCAATGTGGCTTGACAAAAGAGGAGCTGAACCGGGTAGGCCCCTTCAACAGTGCCAAGGAGCTGTGGGCAAAATTGATCGAGCTGCACGAAGGAACATCAGACACTTGGATCAGTAAAAGAGATCTGCTCCTGAACAAACTGTATACCATCAAGATAGCCGACAACGAAACAGCAGCCCAGCTCCACGCACGAATCCAATAATTGATGAACGGTCTTCACACTATAGGTCACAAGGTCGAGAACCGTGACCTAATAAGGTATGCCTTAAATGCTTTCCCTAGAAATACCTTGTGGGCATCTATGGTAGATGCATACAAGGTTTCAAGGGATCTCTCAAAAATTAAACTAGATGAATTATTTTCTGAATTAGAACTTCATGAACAGACTAACTGCAATATGGCCGAGAAAGGTATTGCCTTTGTTGCAGGAAAAACTGGAAGGTTAACAAAGAAGAAACCTCAACCTGAACCCGAGTCTAACTCAGACTCAGACTCAGAAGACGAAGAAGGAGATCGACCTAAGCTGGTCCGATTGGCCCGAATCTACTACAAAGAATTAAAGAACCAAACCAACAGAAGAAAGGCTAACAGAAGAAAGGACGAACCAGCTGAACCCACAAATGACAAAAGCAAGCCCAACGTGACCTGCTACGAGTGCAAGAAGAAGGGCCACTACAAAACGGAGTGTCAAAACCTAAAGGAGACCAAGAAAGCAAGAAGAAAGAAAGCACTCCAAGCAACCTGGGACGAATCTTCCTCAGAAGAAGAAGAAGAAGCACCCCAGTCCAACCTTCTAGCCCTGACCGCTTCAGAAGAAGTCGGGACCGAGTCAAAATCAGAACAGGACGACGGCAGACTAACCTTTTCAGAAGACGGCGAAATCAAGGTAAGTGGTTTCAGTAGAAGTCAATTAAACGAACTTATTTCTTATCTTTCTCGAGATTTGGCGAAAGACAAACTCCAAGTCGAGTCCCTTCGACAGGAAGTAAAACTCCTGAAAGAGGGAGCTGACTCTAAATCCTTAACCGAGAAAGTTCAAGAAGGAACTCCTACTCAAGTTGAAAAACTTGAGAAAGAGAACTCCTCCCTGAAAACTCAGGTTAAGGATCTTAGAGCTGCCTTAGAACAATTCACTTCTGGTTCCAAGGGTCTTGACATGATTCTTGGAAAACAAAAATCCGTTCTAAATCGATCCGGACTTGACTATAGAACCAAATCCCGACAAAGATCTTACCTTGCTGTACTGAATCAGTCCAGAAATAAAGTTCAGGCATGGGTACCTAAACTGTACCTGAACAAACCAACTGGATCAAATCAGTATTGGATCCCCAAGGACAAGATTCATATCTTGCCTAATCATTACCGTGGCTTTAGTCTAGGGGGAGCCAAATTAAAAACCATATTTATTGTTAAATAGAATTTAATTCCTGCAATTTGCCTGATTGACTGTTTATTTAATTTCTGCAATTTACCATGCTTAGATTTAGGAATGGTTAGTATAAGGATTGAACAAACTTAACTGAAACTTGACAACATAGTATTGGGTGGAGGTGAGATGATAATACGTTAGGGAAACCAATTCTAATAAGATCAAGTTTACTTGATCTCTTTAGACAGGTGAAACTAACCGAAGCTACCGATCCAAAACTCAAACTAGTTAGACCAGAATTTTTCAAAGATTAATTTTGAAAATGAAATTTCATTAAACGACTTTGTCAAGGAAAGGGTTGATGATCGAATAAGGCTACGGCCAAAGAAGGCCTAGTGCCTCGCCAAGACCTGGAAGCCAATTTTTGAATTTCAAATTCAAATTACTTTTTGTCAAATTCAAATGTAACACAATTTTCAGTTAAGTATAGATTCAAACATCTTCTTTCAAAATAAATTTAACTATTTTCAAAAATTAATTTAATGTTTTCAAAATAGATGATAATTTTTCAAAGTGATTTTATCAAAACCTGTCTCACAAAACCTATAAGGCTAATGTGATTGAAAACCCTAGATTGGGTGAGACAGTAAGATTAAGGCTCAACTGGAAATTCTTTAAATGTCTATATTTATGAGTTAATTCTATAGTCAAAGTCAAACCATGGTCAACATGGTCAAACCATGGTCAAAATAGTCAAACCACAAGTCAACGCAGTCAAAGCAATTTAAACCTTGGTCAAACGATGACAAGACATAATACTTGTCTTTTCCTATAAAGTCCCGGGCGCCCGGAAACACGCGGGCACCCCCCATGCCTTTTCCCTGTCTCGAGGCGAAAAGCTGAATCTGACCTTTTGACCAGGGCGCCCGGAACCACGCGGGCGCCCCATCACAGTCAATGCAGCAAAGCTGCATACACGCCTTGACCCGGGCGCCTGAAGCACTCCGGGCGCCCCCAACCAGACGCAGTCTCTGCCATTGGCAGAGACCACTAACCCGGGTGCCCGGGAGCTCCCGGGCGCCCCCAATGACCTCTCTATATAAGGGCATCCGAACCCCTCCTCTTCCCACACCAAAAACCAACTTCCTTCCTCCCAAGAAGATCAAGTGACACTTGTGCTTCCCAAATCTCACCATGCCTCCACGGTATGATTTAACTTATGCATTTAAAATTACTTAAATTCTTTAATGCGTTTAGAATTATTCCTTTCTTATACCTTTTAACTTAGAAGACGCCGAGCAAACCAAGCGAACTCGAACCCCGGTGCCGAACCAAGTCCCGACCCTAGGTTCCCTACTCTAGAATTATGTAATAAGTTTGCTCAAACCATTTACAAGCCTATTAAGACAAGCTATCTTAATAGACATTTCTTTACCCAATCGTGCCCCGTAGCCATGAATATTATAAACTTCTATCAATTAGATAATCTTGTCTTCTGCACTCATACCATCAATGAATCCTTATGTGCAGAATTCTACAATAATATAGTTCGACAAGATAATCTCATGTTTAATACTACTGTTCAAGGGATACCTCTATCTATCACCCCTACTTTGCTGAACCGATTCCTTGGACTACGACCCTCCCAGTCCACATTCTGCTGCTATCCACCTCGGAATCCTCCATTTGATCCTCCCTACTCTCACATTACCTTAGACACTATCCATTCCTACTTCTATAGGGAAGCTAGACTTCCCGCAAATAGACGATTCCAAGCCGTTCACCTTCAGGCACAGGACTATGCCCTATACAGAGTCCTGGTCCGCTGTATCTTAACACTCTCCACTAGAGATCTCGGGACCATGCGACCCTTTCATGCCTTCCTTCTGTATGCCCTAGTCCATCACCTTGACATTGACATTGGACTACACATGTTTCATACTATTCTGCATGCGTCCAGTGTTACAACCCAGGGACAAGTGCACACTCCATTCTGCCACATCATCACCTCCCTCCTTCATCACCACGGTCGTGACATTACCGTGGGTGAAATAACTGCTATGACCGACTTTGATGAAATAGGATTTAGGAACTTCTCGTTAGCGGGTCTAGAGGTATCGACCACCGGGGTTTTGAGTTGGAGACGACAGCAGGCCGGGCTCCGATCGACTCTGACGAGGAGGTAGACGTGGACGTTGGAGACGTAGCGGCAGCAGCCCGAGCACACATAGACGAGCCCGCTCCACCGACACTCTACGAGAGAGTGACACACTTGGAGACACAGGTCCAGAGTCTCCGAGAGGAGGTCGAGGCCTATCACATCGAGCAGATGGACGCTCGTAGAGCCGATCGAGAAGTGGCTGATGCACGATACATTGAGATGATGTCACGATTCGATTCATGGCAGCCTGGCCCATCCGATCATCCCGGTCCCTCGTCCTAGATTTACTTAGCATTGTACCAGTAACTATTTCAATGCCCCTACTCAGTAGGGTTGACTTATGTTTGACTGTATGACTGTGTTCTATGTTGACTAGTTTATGAGTACTTGTTTCTTTTCGGCAGTTAGGATTGTGCTCTGTAGAATAGATTAACTCTACTTTTGATTTTTTCTGCTTCACTTGATTTAAAAATCAGTTTCTAAAAGAATTTCAAAAACTGTTGGTTTTAAATCAGTTTTTTTTATTTTATTTCAAAACTACCCCCTTTCAAAACTAGGGTTTTTTTCGCAAATGGACTTAGCCTAGGCCCTAACCCTAGAACTGCATGCACCTATAGATTTAGAAGCCAGCATCTCACAAGCACCTTAGGGTACTTTTGATTGATAACCTAGAAAGGGTTGAGATGCTTAGGTCTTTGCCGTAATTCAAGATGCTTTAAGTCAGTGCATCTGCAGTAATTGGGGCACTAAATACAACTTACATAGCAATCAAGTTAACTGTCAAGTTTAGAAAATCTTACTTGAACAGAAACACTTAACTAGACTAACCCTAGCGAAAACTACTACTTATAACAGTTAGTAAGTAGCTAAATGAGTTAGACAGGTCCCTACAATAGAAAATCAACTGATTTGATCTAAGTCTTCTCATAAATTGGTTCAGTACAACAAAATCATGAAAACATTTCCTTTATGAAAGTTATTTCCTTTATGCAATTTAATGTCTGCTATATTTATCTATTTTTTTTATATATGGCAAAGGGGGAGAGATAGAAAAGGAGAGAGTTAAAGGAGAGAGTTTAAAAATTTTCTGAAAGCTTAAATTTTTTTTTTTCAAAGTTTAAATTTTTTTTCTATTTCTTAAAAACTCTATCCTTTATTCAAAAAGTACTTAACCCAGCCTTTCAAAGTTTTCCTAAGTACTTAAGCCTTTCAACGTTTTTCAAAAGTACTTAAGCTTTTATAACTACTAAAGCTTTTCAAAATCTTCAAAAGTACTAAAGCTTTTATAACTACTAAAGCTTTTCAAAATCTTCTAAGTATTTAAGCGTTTCAAAAATTCTGTAAAGTACTTAAGCTTTTCAAAATTTTCTAAGTACTCAAGCTTTTCAAAATTTACTAAGTACTTAAGTTTTTTTAATGTCACTAAGTACTTAAGTTAAAGCTTTCAAAACACCTTTTGAGTACTTTAAAAACTTAAGGCTTCAAAATTTTTCTAAGTACTCTAAACTCATGCTTCAAAAAACTCTTCTATGTACTTTTAAAACTTAAAGTGTCAAAAGATTTCCAAGTACCTACACTTAAGTCTTCAAAAGTGCAAAAATCATTTTAAAAATATAAAAGCTTTCTGTTGAAAAATTCTAAGTAAAAAATTTTTTCCCTTAAACTTACAACCACACGAATTTTTGAAAAATCTAGGGAGAGATTCCTTCCACGGGGAGGTTCCTTCTAGGGGGAGGGAACAAAATTAAATATTTTTACATGCTTTGATTAAACTTGACTTTTTGAACTAGGGTTGCCATAAATCAAAAAGGGGGAGATTGTTGGTGCAGAAAGCACCAAAGTCAAACCTGTGTTTTGATAATGGCAACAGGGTTCAAAAGTTAAGTCTTACTTGTTATCTAACATGTCACTCTAGTGTGCAGGGTAAAAAGTCCTAGCGAAGGACTGCTAGGCACTGGCGAAGGAATGCTAGGTTACAAAGCCCTAGCGAAGGACTGCTAGGCACTGGCAAAGGAATGCCAGGGTGAAAAGCCCTAGCGAAGGACTGCTAGGCGCCAGGCGAAGGACGACCTGGGACTGAAGCCCTAGCAAAGGAATGCTAGGCACCGAGCAAAGGACAGCTCGGTATCCAAGACCTGGCAAAGGACCGCCAGGTAAAAGTCCAACCAGAGTAGCGGTTGGCATCAAGTACATTCTCCCGAGAGGAGTAGGTGAGGACGCGTTCCCCGTCGAGGGAACAGTAGGCGTCGGTTCGACCTAGGGTTCCATTTAGGAGACCCAAAGTCAGAACCAAGACAGCTAAGGATGTATAAACTAATATTTTATTGTTTTATTGTGTTTGGACTAACCCTGGATACAGGACCGAAGGAACGTGTGTTTGCAGCTCAGAGAGCCTCAAAGGAATGAGGCAACAGCTGACCAGGGTGCCTGGAGTGTCCCGGGCGCCCCCAAGGTAAACACAAAACACAAGAAAGCAAAGCAAGCTTCGACAGCTCAACTCCAGGGCGCCCCGGTGCTCCCGGGCGCCCCCGCTTGTCGCGGGCGCCGCGCCTGTCGCGGGCGCCGCGCCTGTCGCGGGCGCCCCAGTGTCAACTACCGAAGCACACCCTCGCGAAGCCAAGAGGATGAAGATTTGACCCGGTCAATGCGGGTGCCCCGAGCACTCCGGGTGCACCAGTCAAACCTGATCCCTATTTTTAAGGGATCAGATGTTGACCGAGATGGAGACGCATCGACCGCCACGTGGGGGGGCGCCCCCGACGTCCCAGGCACCCCCAGGCCCTATAAAAGGACCCTCGTACCAAGGCATCAGAACAACAATTCTATTCAACGCTTCTATGCTCTTCTGCTCCCGCGCTCTACTTCGGAAACCTCCCGACACAAGACTGAAGCGCCGACGACGTCCTCCCGCTCCGAAAATACCATCTACTCCGGACGTCGATAAAGAAGAGTGATTTTTAATTTACTGCACTTATTCTGTAATCAATCTATGTAAACTGTTTTTGCGCCTCATATAGAATTGCCCAAAGTAAACGGTCAACGACCGTGGGCCTTGGAGTAGGAGTCGACCTAGGCTCCGAACCAAGTAAAACTACCCGTGTTCGTGTGTTGTGTTTTAATTTCCGTTGTGCAATTTCTCTTTCCCTAAATCCGAACGATTTCCGATATTCACCCTCCTCTATCAGTTCTCTCGATCCAACACCTTTGTCACCGTCGGTGGTGTCGTTTATATCTTACAAGTCCGACACTTACTTTTGTAGTGCCCTCTCTCCCTGCATTGGTAACACATTATATGCTTTTTTAAATTTAAATTTATAATTTTACCTTTTGATTCCTCATTGAGAATCTCCCCCTTGACTGTTGCCATCTCAGATCTAGACTCATTTTCTGATTCTGGTTTGAGTTCGGCTTCGGATTCGGATTCAAACTCTGACTTGGCTATTTGTGCTTGGACTGAGAGTGCAAGATAGCTCACTTGACCTTGTTCTTCTTCGTCCGATTCTTCTGATGATTCGGACAGCACACCTTCTGAGACCTCAGTGTCAGACGTCTCTTCGTATAGGTCAATTAGCTTCTCCCAGATCTCTTTGGCACAGTTGAAGGATCCAATCTGCTTTAATTCTTCATTGGTTAGGCCACATTGTAGGCTTGCAGTCGCCTTTACATCTGTCTCGATCTTCCTCAGAGTTGGTTCGTCCAATTTATCCCAGGCGATAGACATTCCATCTTTGGTAGGTATTGTAAACCCCGTTTGGATTATCATCCATAAATCTAGATGGGCTTTTAGGTGGGATTCCATTAGACCCTTCCAGGTTCTGAAGTTCTCGGCAGAGAATAGGGGTGGACGGACACTATTTCATTCTTGATTGGCCATTTAATAATAACCTAGCACTCAAAAGAAATAACAAAAATGTACCAAGACTTGGTCATTGATTAGTAGTGTGGGAGAAGGGAAAAAAATTTTGCTCAAAAAGTGTTGCATGAATTTCGAGGCAAAATACTATTAAAATAATAAAAAAATTTGTCACAAATTTTCAGAAAATGATTTTATTAATTCTAATTATGTGTGAAAAAAATAAGAATTCAAAGTTGAAAAAATTTGCTCGAATTAAGGTAGCACGAATTTCAAGAAAAAATATTAAAATAATAATAAAAAGTTTATGATAAATTTTTAAAAATTGATCGTTATATCAATTCTGACTTATGGTGAAAACATAAGAATTCAAAATTAAAAAAGGCATAAGATTATTTTAAGACCACGCACAAATATTATTTATTTGAAACAAAAAGCGAAAATACGAAAAAAATGCTCAACTAGTGTTTGCACCAAGTTTGAGCCACCCGCTCTGATACCACTTGTGGGATCGTTTAAAATCGATAGAGGGGGGGGGTGAATATCGATAAAATCTTTTTCAAAAAATTAAGAAATATTACGCAATGGAAAATTGCAAGACAATGCTAACTTAATTTTCTTTTACTTGGTTCGGAGTCTAGATCGGCTCCCACTCCAAGGCTCACGTTCCTTGATCATTTACGTTGAGCAATTCTATATTTTGCAAAATATTACAAAGTGATAGTTCGAATACTGAATTTAAATATAGCAATTAATTAAAAATTATACCGACGACCGGAGAAGATATGATTTGAAGATTGGAGCCGCGGGTCTTCGTTGGCGCTTGAGACTTAAGCAAGGAGTCTTTGGAGCAGAGCGCTTGAAGGAATTTGTTGGAAGCAATTATGTTCGGAAGCAAGGGGTGAACCCCTTTATATACTAGTCTGTTGGGCGCTTGTGTTGAATGGGGCGCCTGACACATGACACTTTCTACGCGAATCCATATCCGCATACTTGGCCAGCGCTTATCCCTTCATCTGGGGGGCCTGAGCTGATTGGGGCGCCTGTATCAACATTGGCGCCTCATTGCTGATGTGGAGGCTTGCTTCGAGGCTGCTTGGAATTACCCCTTCTTGGGCGCCTGTCACCATATAGGCGCCTGTATGATCAGGCGCCTGAATCCATTCTGGCGCATGGGAGCAGAAACCTTCAACCTTTGTTCCTGCAACCAGGGTTAGTTCCAAACCATAAACAATACACAAATAATATATAAGTTAAGCACAATTAACAGCCTGAGCTGTCTTGGTTTTGACTTTGGGCTTCCAAAATGGAACCCTAGGTCGAACCGACACCTAATGTTCCCTCCTACAGGGAACGCGTCTGTAACGACCGAGAAAATTTTTTTAATATTCTTTTAAAATATTGAGCATGTCTAGATAATTTTCTGAGGGACCTAGAAATATTAACACGAATTTTAACCTAGAAATCCATGTTTTTCCAGTTAAATTGGGAAAATAGGCACTAATGGGCCTTATATGGGCTTCCTAGTACCATGATTATTGGTGAATTTTAGGTAAAAACTTATAGAAATATAAAGGGATTTTAATAAGAAATATTAACATAATTATGGGGGAATTTTTAAGGGATTTTCGAAATATTAGAAAAATAAAATAAAAATAAAATGGAAAAATTAGTGCATGCACCAAGGATTGAACCTTGGACCTCTTGTACCACCATGCATGCTCTAACCAATTCACCTAGCAAGGGAGTGCTATGAGGAAATGAAGTGAATTATAGTTAAGGCCTAGGAAAATGAAGAGTCATCAACCATGACTCTTCACTTACCCTCCTTAATGTGTTATAAAGAGGGGGAATGAGAGTTTCTTT
Organism: Boesenbergia rotunda; assembly: GCA_024364735.1. Classification (NCBI taxonomy): domain Eukaryota; kingdom Viridiplantae; phylum Streptophyta; class Magnoliopsida; order Zingiberales; family Zingiberaceae; genus Boesenbergia; species Boesenbergia rotunda. Next base: position 32,051 of record JAGFNQ010010527.1, on the reverse strand, counting down.
CTTCCTTCCATCAAATCCACATTTCTTCTTGCTCCTCCCTCATCCTAGCCAAAAATTCAAGAAGGGGTTCTCCCTTGGAAAAAGTTCACCCAAGGCTCCATCTCCAAGATCCAAGGATTTTACAAGGGTACAAAGGCTAGAGGTGGTCAAAAGGCAACAAGATCTCCATCCTTCTCCCAAATGTAAGGTCAATAATCAAGATCAACCAATGTAAGACTCCCTCACCTGTGGTATAATAGTTCCTTTGAATTTTTAGCATAATATAAAGTTTGATTTTAGGTTTTGATGTTGAGAAAACCATGTTTTGGACCCCTATGATATTCGGCCACCATGGGTTTTGGGTCCATGATGATGCTAAAAATCTTAATCATCCTTTCTAATGTGTTCTTATGATGTTTAGAGAATAAATATAATTTTTGAGAATTTTTGGAGTACCCTAAGGCTTCTTAGGGTTTGGGACCATCACAAGGGTTTCCATGGCTAGGGTTGGATTTAACTCTTCACTCATGTATCTTGTGTACCCTTATGATACAAGGGGAGGTTGAAAGGATTTATGTAAATTTTCATGAGGTCTTATGACCCTAAGGGTTTCGACCAAGAAGGAATTTAGGGCAATGGGTTAAGGTGTTCTTCAAGTATGGGTTCCGAAAGCCCCTATGTTAGGGTATGGTTGGTGTTTAATGTTTGATTGGGGATTTTATGGAATTTTTCCATGCACCCATGGCCTTGTAGGGTTTCGGCCAGCGCTAGGAAGGAGGGCTAAAGGTTAGGGATAACCCTAATCATGAGCCCTAATGGCTCCCCATGGTCTTATTAGTGATGTATGGTTGTTACTTTACCTTATGCTATCTTACCTATTAATTGAATGATGGAACCTTTCCCTATAGGTTTCGGCCAAACAAAGAAATGTAGAGTTTGGATGGAGTTAGGGTTTGAAGAATGATGGTTTATGGTTTATTATGAAGTATATATAAAGGTTCAAGCATGTGGTAGAAATTAAGTTACCTATAACCCTAACCTTAAACACCATGTTTATGTTTGTATGTTTATGATTGGATGCCATGCTTAATAGGGTTTATTTATGAATGTCTTATGTCCTATGCTATGTACTTGAATGGTAGGTAGTATGTTTATGGAAGTCCTACCCATGCATGCTTGAGATAGATACCATGCTTATGTATGAAATGCAATGTTTACCTTATGTATCATGATCATGCAAGTTCTATGGATTAGGATAAGTGTCTAGGTAAACATGTCATGTTCAATGAATATAATGCAATGTTTACCTTATATGCCATGATCATGCAAGCTCTAGGAATAAGAATGATGTTTATGTAAGTAGGCCATGATCTATGAATGAAGATGCATGTTAGGTTCTATGAATGAAGATGCATGTTATGTTTATGAATGAAGATGCATATTATGTTATGAATGAAAGTGTATGCTATGTTTTATGAATAAAGATGCATGTCATGTTTATGAATAACGACACGGTCGATGGTCGACGGTACGACGGTACGACGGTTTTGAGGACCGGTAAATGGGCCAATAGACGGGCCGGGTCGTTACGTATGCCATGTCCTATGAATGAAAATGCATGCCATGTTTTTATGAATGAAAATGCATGCCATGATTTATGAATGAAGATGTATGCCATATCTTATGAATGATGAAGCATGTAAAGTATTTTACCTTATGAATGGACTTGTACAAGACCGAAGTATGGGTCCAAGGGATGGGCACCTTAAGAACGCCCCGGTTCTGGACTACCGACTATGCTGTCCATGGTTCTGGCACTACCGAAGTTGTGCAACAGGGATGGGCACCTTAAGAACGCCCCGGTTCTGGGACTACCGACTATGCTGTCCTTACCCTAGTAGGTCGGGGCTCACGACCTCGTATGTACTTAGGGATGCGCGCTTATGATGTATGTATGTGGTACAAGCCGGGGACCCCAACAATGTGATGATTATGTTTAAGTATTTAAAAGTATGATTTTAAAAGTTAAGCATCCTTATGTATATGCATTAGACTCATGCATCCATTCATGTTATGCATTATGCAATGATAGTCATGTCTTATACTTATGTTTCATGTCAATAAATATGCATGATAGCAAACGATTTATGCTTATGGTTATGTTAAGAAGATGCCCCATGATATGATGGAAAGTATGCCTATGTTTATTGTTAGTGATATGAGAGAAGTGTCCTAAGGCAATCGCCTTATGATTGTAATCATTTACTTCAATAAATGAATATTCACTATTTGAGTATACATGTTAGTGTATTTGATTGAGATCTTAAACTCATTTACTGAATGTCCGCAATACAATTCATAGCATGAGAGAATTTGTGATGAATTCACAACTAGTGATTATCTCTACATGTGTCATTGTGAAGTATTGAAATTATTCCTGGTCGATGAATTTATAAATATGGACACTATCAATTCTGTTGAGACTAGCATGGGTTATTCTCTAATCAGCTGATTCTCACTGGCTGGTGACATTGGGATGTCCAGAGATAAACATGGATACTAGTTAAGGGAACTAGTTCATTGGAGTGACTGGCTGTAAAACTTCATATGGGAATCTACATGTAGATATGTCAATGAAGTTCTTACTGCAGCTTGAGTGCGATGTTCCTTTGACTTGCGGTGTTCAAGTCATCTTGGTCACGGAGACTTATACTTTGACATCTTAAGCAAGCATCTCTAAGGAGGTGTGGACCCAGGATGGTTGGGTGTAAGACGAAGTGCCCGAAGATGTTTGAACAGCCTACAAAGGATTCACCGCTCCTTGCGAGGAGATGTATACCCAAGGCCTATCGTCGGATTGTTACTCGAAGTCTCTGGCCAGAGCATAACATGTTCCGAGTATGAATCTCTAGGAAACATGAGAGTAATTAGAATCCGTTGGACGAGAAAGACATTACTTGTGCTAGGTGTGACGTAGTCAGCCTAGTGGGGACTAACACACATAGACCGTGCCCTGAACCAAGTGGGTATAAGATGGTGAAGGGAATGAGGCACGACTCATTATAGCTACTGAAGGATTTCAGAATTATTTCTGAGGTCAACCGTTGATCTTTCGATTAATTGGGGATCATGATGTACTACTAGGTGCCACTCATGATCGTTCTATAATTGGTTGATTATAGACGACCAACATAAATCGAAAGCCTATTTAGTCACACGCATTACGAGTAATCCGAGGGATTTAAAATGAGTTAAAAATTGGATTTTCCGATCAAGAGAAATAAGTCGAATCTGAATTTATCAGAGGCGCATCGGAAGCTTAAAATGGCTAAGTCTTTTGGAGGCTTATTGGACGAATTAAATAAGTTTAATTCGCGAGGAAAGGGGCTTGGTTTGGCCAGCCAAAGAGGGTCCCCACCCTCTTTGGTTTGGCCGGCCACCACAAGGAGGGAAACCATTTTATTTGGTTTAAATTATAAAATAAATCAAGCGCGATTTGTTTTATAAAATTATGGATAAATAAATTTATATAAAGAGATTTATTTTCATGGAAATTAAAATAAACCTTGGATTGGTTTATTTTATTTTATAAAATCAATTATGAATTGATTTTTTCCATGAAAGAAAAATTTATATAATAAATTTCTTGTAAAAAATTATTCCATAATAAAAGGAGGGATGTGTTTGTTTTATTATAAATTTAGTTATAATAAAACTTGGCATAACGGAATAATTCATAGGAAAATTTATAAGATAAATTTCTTATGAAAATTTATTCCGTTAAAGGGGAGACTTGGCAATGGAGAGGCTACTATATAAAGGAACCAAGGCAAGGCTTGAACTCAAATTAAGAGATAATGTAGTAAGCCCTCTCTCTCTCCCTCTCTCTCCCTCTTCCTCCTCTAGGGCCGGCGCCCCTCCTAGGGTTGCCTTGAGCTACCTCCACCAAGAAGGTGCGAAAGAAGAAGAAGAAGCGGATCGCAACTCCTTCCTTCCCCGGAATCTTGATTCCGTTACTTGGTGGTTAGTCTTCCATCTCTCTCTCTTGATATTCTAGTCGTGCCTTTGGAGAATCTAGTAGTTCTTGTCGGCACGAAACTCGTGGCTTTGCGAAGTCATCCCGAAGAGAACTCGGCGTGGACGCGAATAGAGGCGGAGCTTCCAAGAGACGCTACGGTTGGATCTCGTCCCTTTCTACGAGTTACGCGAGGTATAAAGTAAATTAGTTTACTTTCTGCAAAATTTTAAATGTATGATCATGTCTCCACAACTTAAGGTTGCATGCTAGATACATGGTTAAAATAATTTAAGAAATTATTTATGCTAAACCTTCTGCTGCACGTAATTAAATTTTAAAATTACGAACCCGTATCCATGTCAACATGCACCCGGTCCCAATATTTATGCCATACAGGTTAGTTCATGCTTTATGTTTATGTTTATGTTTATGCCATGTATCATACATGTTAAGAATGTTTCTTTATGTTTATGTTTATGTCATGTATCATGCATGTTAAGAATGTTTCTTTATGTTTATGTTTATGCCATGTATCATGCATGTTAAGAATGTTTCATTATGTTAGGGTTTATGCCATGTACCATGCATGTTAAGAATGTTCCCTTATGTTTATGTTTATGTCATGAATTAGGCCATGTTAAGTTGAATTATGTTTAGGTCTATGTCATGTATTATGCTATGCTAAGTTGAATTATGTTCAGGATATGTCATGTATTATTATGCTATGCTAAGTTGAATTATGTTCAGGATATGTCATGTATTATTATGCTATGCTAAGTTGAATTATGTTCAGGATATGTCATGTATTATTATGCTATGCTAAGTTGAATTATGTTCAGGATATGTCATGTATCATGCCATGTAAGTTTATTCATAGTTATGATCAAGCATAAAGTTATGTTTATGTTTTATGTGCTTATGATTAAGTGATGAATGGTTTTAGTGAGTAGGAAAGAGTCTTACTAAGCCTGTGTGCTTATAGTCTTATTTCCTTATACCGCAGATCACGCAAAGGGACTGTAAGGAAGCAGCAGGAGGGCAAGAATGCATGTGTGTGGTAGTGACTTGGCCAAGAAAATAATATGTTTACTCGTTTTATGCTAGAACCTTACCTTTACTACTTATGTGCTTGAATGGTGACTTATGGAACTCTATGACATGATGCTAAGTATGATATGATGCTAAGTATGAAGTTAATATGCCATGTTCCCATGTCATTATGTTAGGAATGGTAGTAGGGCATGTATGTGTAAGTTTAAAGTTATTCCGCTGCCTTATGATGTTCACCTACCCTACTCATGTTAACGTAACGCCGCTTTAGGAAAAAAAAAAGCGGGCATTACAGGTTGGTATCAGAGCAGTAACCATCTCACTACACGCACATCAAGCCCTCTTCCTGCAGCTTCCAAGTAAGTACCTCTTTACATATCTTATAGTAGTAAGCACTTCTAGGATGTTTTATGGTTCTAGAATATGCAAGTATGAATGATGTTTATGATGAAAAGTACTTTAGGATATGTAACGATGAACGATATTTTATCTTCTTTTATGAATCAAATATTTAGAATAATATAGGGGTAGAAAAAAATAACTTAAGATATTATGTATAACCTATAATATAGTCACATGTAGAAAATTTTCTGATAGTCTACATACATAGGATTATAACACCCTCACCTATGTTAGCATATAACATTAGTTCCATGATACTAATACTGATATAATTAATGGTATAAGTCATATGGTATAACTTAGGTTGGGACGCATAGGGTAGGGTCCTAATTATATTAACACTTATTATAGATTATGGGTCCATTATATTTTCATACTAATTAAAAATATTAGTATTATCAACGAATATTTCACTGTTGTCTTATATATAATATATAAGATTACCTTATGTTATTTTATAGTAATACAATAAATAGGATCTCACCTATTCTATAATAACCATACAACTAATATAATTCGTAACTCAGATTGAGAACTAATATTTCGGAAGCCTACTATTGTTAGGTTCACCCATAATTAAAATAAGTATATAATTATGACATATGCATATAATTATACCGTGGAGTTATTGATGACACTAGCCCAATTATATGCTAAGGAGTTTTTTTTTTGGAGCTAAAAAGGAGACTTATAAGTGCTCCAATTCTTACCCTTCCGGAAAGTAACCAGGGCTTTGACATGTATAGCGATGCCTCCCGACTGGGACTTGGAACTGTGCTTATGAAGAATGGTAAAGTCATTACCTACGCCTCTAGGCAACTTAAAGGACATGAACAGAATTACCCCACCCACGATCTAGAATTAGCCGCGGTGGTCTTCGCTCTTAAAATATGGAGGTATTATCTATATGGAGCACAGTGTAAGATTTATACAGACCACCAGAGTCTGTGATATTTCTTCACTCAGAAAGACCTGAATATGAGACAACGCCGATGGCTTGAGTTGGTGAAGGACTATGACTACGAGATCTTCTACCATCCAGGGAAGGCAAACAAAGTGGCCGATGCACTCAGCCGGAAGTCGAGTGCCACCTTGATGTCTATAGCCATATTACCCCGACCACTCAAAGAAGAAATTATGAATTTTGGGGTCGAGGTCATCTCCGGACGACTTTCCACCATGACAATATCACCCACTGTAACGACCCGGAAAATTCTCTTAATATTTTCTTAAAATATTGAGCATGTTTAGATAATTTTCCAAGGGACCAAGGAATATCAATGCAAACTTGGGCCTAGAAAATCCATGTTTTCCCCATTTAAATTGGGAAAAAGGGCACTAATGGGCCTTATGTGGGCTTGCTAGTACCATAATTATCGGTGGATTTTAGGTAAAAATTAGTATAAATATAAATAGGATTTAATTAGACATATTAGCATGATTATGGGTAAGTAATAGTTTAATTTTCCTATTTAATTTGAGAAATTAGGTACTAATGGGCTTTAAATGGGCTCCAAAAGTGGGTATTAATTGGGTAAAATTTATATAAATATAAAAGAATTTTATTTAGGAATATTGGCATAATTATGGGTGATTTTTGGAGAATTTTCGAAATAAAAGGGGAATTTTCAAAAATAAGAAAAAGGATCAAATAAAATAAAAAATAAAATAAAAATAAAGGTGCATGGGCCAAGGATTGAACCTTGGACCTCTTGTACAACAATGAATGCTTTAACCAACTCACCTAGCAAGGAATTCTTGTGAGGAAAGGAAGTGAATGGTGGTTAAATGGTAGAAGAAGATGAAGGGCCATGGAAAACTCTTCATTCACCACTTTAATGGTTGATTAATAAGGGGGTTTGGGAGTTTCATTCTTCATGCCATCAATTGCATTTGCTCCTCTCTTCCTTCTCCATTCTTGCCGAGCACACAAGGAGGAATTCTCCCTTGAGAAAACTCCACAAAAGGTCTCATCCTCCTAGATCTAAGGGCTTCTCAAAGTTTCCAAGGGCTAGGTGTGGTCAAGTCTTCTTCCTTCTTTCCATCCAAGGTCTAAAAATTTAGAAACCCAAGGTAAGACTCCCTCACCTGTGGTATAATAGTTACCTATGATTTACATGATTTTTGGCATGATATATGGGTTAGTTTCGGATTTAATGTTGAAGAGAAACAAAATCAAGGTTTCTATGTTCAAAGGTTTCGGCCAGCATGTTTTAAAGGTCCATAATTATACTAAAAATCATGATAATGTTGTTTAGTGTTCCCTTATGATGTTTAGACACTAAGTATAATTTTTGGGAATTTTTGGGATACCCTAGAGGCCCCATATGTTTCGGCCAACATGAAAGAAGCAAAACCCAGAACCTTAAGTTCAAGGGTTTCGGCCACCATGTTTTAAATGTCTAAAAATATGTTAAAAATCATGATAATGTTATTTAATGTTCCCTTATGATGTTTAGACACTAATTATAATTTTTGGGAATTTTTGGGATACCCTAGAGGCCCCATATGTTTCGGCCAACATGAAAGAAGCAAAACCCAGAACCTTAAGTTCAAGGGTTTCGGTCACCATGATTTAAATGTCTATAAATATGTTAAAAATCATGATAATGTTATTTAATGTTCCCTTATGATGTTTAGAGGTTATGTATAATTTTTGGGAATTTTTAGAGTACTCTAGGACACTCTAGAGTTTCGGCCAACATGAAAGAAGCAAAACCCAGAACCTTAAGTTCAAGGGTTTCGGCCACCAAGATTTAAAGGTCTATAAATATGATAAAAAATCTGTATAATGTTATGTAATGTTCCCTTATGATGTTTAGAGGTTAAGTATAATTTTTGGGAATTTTTGGGATACCCTAGAGGCCCCATATGTTTCGGCCAACATCAAGAACCCATATGTAGGGTTGAGTTTCAAACCCTAGGTATATGTTGGATGTATTAACATGATTTAAGGGAAATGGATGGTATTTGTGTGAATGTTTCACATGGGCTAGAGACCCTATAGGTTTCGGCCAAGTACCCTAATCGGGTGGAAAGTTAGGATTTATTCCAGGTAAGGGTCCCAATGGCCCTATAGTAAGATATGGTTAGTGTTTAAGCAATTGATTTGGAGTTTAATGGAATTTCTCCATTTCTCCATGGCCTTGAAGTTTCGGCCAAGAGCAAGATTAAGGAATTGGGTTAAACCTACCAAGAGGCTTGAGTATAGGTTATTAAGATGTATAGTAAGGTGAAAGAATTCTATGATAACCAAACCCTTGGTTTATATGGCATGAAATATATGCTAAGTCATAAATGTTTAGACATGTGCCATGATTTATGAATGACATGTAAGTATGCCATGATATATGAATGATATGTATGCCATGTCTTACGAATGATATGTATGTATGCCAGGAGTTATGTACGTATGCCATGCTATGTGAATGATGTGTACCTATGTCATGTCTAAGAATGAAAATGATGAATGAAGGTTAAGTATGATGAATGAATGAATATGCTAAACGGCACGGTCGATGGTCGACGGTACGACGGTCATAAGGACCGGTAAATGGGTCGGTAGACGGGCCGAGCCGTAACAAGTTATGTTATGATAAGTATGCCATGGATGACTTATGAATGATGAAGCATGCAAAGTATTTTATTTTATTTTATGGGCTTGTACCGGACCTAAGTAAGGTCCACGGTTCTGGACTACCGATGATGCTGTCCACGGTTCGGAACTACTGATGATGCTGTCCTTACGGTTCGGGACTACCGATGATGCTGTCCTTACCCTAGTAGGTCGAGATTAGCTACATCGTATTTACATAGGGATGCGCGCATATGATGAATGAATGTGGTACAAGCCAGGGCCCAATGATGTTATGATGATGATTTAAAAGCATGTTTTAAAGATTAAGCATCTTTATATATATATATGCACAGTTGCTACATGCATCCATTCATGTTATGCATTATGTTATGAAAAGTATGTTTATGAAAAGTATGTTTATGAAAAGGATGGTTATGCCATGGTTTATTTATGTCTATGCCATGATTTTTATGCCATGATTTATCTATGTTAATGTCATGATTTTATGCCATGATTTTACTTATGCTCATGTTAGTTTAGGATGCCATGATTTTATGCTAGTTTAGAATGCCATACTTTGATTATGTTTATGCTAAGTTAGGATGTCATGCTTCTATTTATGTTCATGTTAGTTTAGGATGCCATGATTTAATTATGCTTATGTTATGTTAGAATGCCATTATTTTATTTATGCTCATGCTAGTATAGGATGCCATGAATTTAATTAGGTTATGCCATGATTTTATGTCCATGCCAAGTATTATGCCATGCTATGAATGTTTACGATGTTTATGGATTGTGTTTATGCCATGCTATGAATATTTATGATGTTTATGTTTATGCCATGCTATGAATGTTTACGATGTTTATGTTTATGTCAAGTATGATGCCATACATGAATGTTTATGGTTATGTTTATGTCATGCTATGAATATGATGAAGCCATGTCCATGACATGTCGAATGAATGCTAAGTGATGATAAGGATGACGATCTAAGTAAAGCATTAAGTATGCTAATGTTTCATATGTTTATGATTAAGTGACGGATGGTTTTAGTGGGTAGGAAAGAGTCTTACTAAGCCTGTGTGCTTATAGTCTTATTTTCTTATACCGCAGATCACGCAAGGGGATAATAAGGAAGCAGCAGGAGGGCATTGCAGAATGTGTGTGATAGTGACTTGGCCAAGAGACCATATGTTTGTTTGTCGTATGATAGAACTCTACCTTTACTACTAAGTACTTGAATATGACTCTATGACATGATGCTAATGTATGACATGATGCTAAGTATGATATGATGCTAAAATATGGCATGATGCTAAGTATGATATGATGCTAGGTATAAAGTTAATATGCCAAATTTCCATGTTATGAAGGTAGGAATGGTAGTAAGTGCATGTAGGTGTAAGTTTAAAGTTTTTCGCTGCATTATGATGTCTACATGCCTAAGTATGTGAACGTAACGCCGCTTTATGATGGTCTATAAAAAAAAAAAAAGCGGGCGTTACACCCACGCTATTTGAGAACATATTGGAAAAACAAAATGCTGATCTGAGTCTTCAGAAAATAAAACAGGAGATCCTAGGAGGAAAGGGTGATGGTTTTCATATCACCAAAGGGGGGGTACTCTACCTTAGGGATCGTCTATGTATTCCTAATGATCCAGAGCTTCGAAAGGAAATACTGGCAGAAGCTCACGGAACCCCTTATTCGATGCATCCAGGATCCACCAAGATGTATCAGGATCTGAAGGAGAAGTTTTGGTGGTCTGGTATGAAGAGGGATATGGCTCAGTATGTTAGTACTTGCATGACTTGCCAGCAAGTAAAAGCAGAACACCAGCGACCCGGAGGAGTTCTGCAGCCACTCGCAATTCCGGAATGGAAATGGGAAGACATCTCTATGGATTTTATTTCAGGGCTTCCCATGACTACGAATGGATATGATGCAATTTGGGTAATTGTGGACAGGCTGACAAAGTCTGCTCACTTTCTGACAATCAAGATGATTGATTCAATGGAGCAACTGGCTCAATTATATGTTAAGGAGATAATAAGACTTCATGGAGTTCCCAAGACCATCATCTCAGATAGGGATGGTCGCTTTACTTCGCATTTTTGGGAGCGTGTTCAGAAGTCTCTCAGCACTAAATTACGATTTAGCATCGCCTTTCACCCTCAGACTGATGGGCAAACTGAACGGGTGAATCAAGTGCTAGAAGACATGTTGCGAGCTTGTGCTTTAGATTTCAAAGGGAGCTGGTGTCGATATCTATGCTTAGCGGAATTTGCTTACAACAATAGCTACCAAGCTACTATTAGAATGACACCTTATGAAGCCTTGTATAGGAGGAGATGTAGGTCTCCGATCTGTTGGTATGAGGGTGGTGAAAAGAAGGAAATGGGGCTCACAACGGAGGTCATTGACAGCACCACCCGAGCTATACAGAATATTCGACAACGAATAGAAGCTGCTCAAAGCCGGCAAAAGAGTTATGCCGATGTCTGGCGTAGACCACTGGAATTTAATGTTGGGGATTTGGTGTTCCTCAAAGTGGCTCCGATGAAAGGGGTGACAAGATTTGGGAGGAAAGGAAAACTAAGTCCGTGTTATGTGGGGCCGTACCTGATCCTGAAAAGAGTTGGTAAGGTGGCATATGAGCTGGAGCTGCCTTCAGAGATGTCGGCCATTCATAATGTGTTCCATGTGTCAACGCTTAAAAAATGTATCCCAAATATGGACCGAGTGATCGAGCCACAGACAGTACAAGTGCAAGAGGACCTAAGATATGAAAGTAGACCTATCCAGATCTTGGATCGGGAAATCAAGAAGCTAAGGAGTAAGGAAGTACCCTTAGTCAAGGTTCTATGGCAAAGTCAACGGTTCGAAGAAGCTACCTGGGAACGCGAGGACGATATGAGGCGCAAGTACCTGGAGCTATTCTAAGTTCGAGGACGAACTTTCACGAGGTATGGGGAATTGTAACGACCCAGAAAATTTTCTTAATATTCTTTTAAAATATTGAGCATGTCTAGATAATTTTCCGAGGGACCTAGAAATATTAACACGAATTTTAACCTAGAAATCCATGTTTTTCTAGTTAAATTGGGAAAATATGCACTAATGGGCCTTATATGGGCTTCCTAGTACCATGATTATTGGTGAATTTTAGGTAAAAACTTATAGAAATATAAAGGGATTTTAATAAAAAATATTAACATAATTATGGGGGAATTTTTAAGAGATTTCGAAATATTAGAAAAATAAAATAAAAATAAAATGGAAAAATTAGTGCATGCACCAAGGATTAAACCTTGGACCTCTTGTACCACCATGCATGCTCTAACTAATTCACCTAGCAAGGGAGTGCTATGAGGAAATGAAGTGGATTATGGTTAAGGCCTAGGAAAATGAAGAGTCATCAACCATGACTCTTCACTTACCCTCCTTAATGTGTTATAAAGAGGGGGAATGGGAGTTTCTTTCTTCCTTCCATCAAATCCACATTTCTTCTTGCTCCTCCCTCATCCTAGCTGAAACTTCAAGAAGGGGTTCTCCCTTGGAAAAAGATCACCCAAGGCTCCATCTCCAAGATCCAAGGCTTTTACAAGGGTACAAAGGCTAAGAGGCAACAAGATCTCCATCCTTCTCCCAAATCTAAGGTCAATAATCAAGATCAACCAATGTAAGACTCCCTCACCTGTGGTATAATAGTTCCGTTGAATTTTTAGCATAATATAATGTTTGATTTTAGGTTTTGATGTTGAGAAAACCATGTTTTGGACCCCTATGATATTCGGCCACCATGGGTTTTGGGTCCATGATGATGCTAAAAATCTAAATCATCCTTTCCAATGTGTTCTTATGATGTTTAGAGAATAAATATAATTTTTGAGAATTTTTGGAGTACCCTAAGGCTTCTTAGGGTTTGGGACCATCACAAGGGTTTCCATGGCTAGGGTTGGATTTAACTCTTCACTCATGTATCTTGTGTACCCTTATGATACAAGGGGAGGTTGAAAGGATTTATGTAAATTTTCACGTGGTCTTATGACCCTAAGGGTTTTGGCCAAGAAGGAATTTAGGGCAATGGGTTAAGGTGTTCTTCAAGTATGGGTTCCGAAAGCCCCTATGGTAGGGTATGGTTGGTGTTTCATGTTTGATTGGGGATTTTATGGAATTTTTCCATGCACCCATGGCCTTGTAGGGTTTCGTCCAGCCCTAGGAAGGAGGGCTAAAGGTTAGGGATAACCCTAATCATGAGCCCTAATGGCTCCCCATGGTCTTATAAGTGATGTATGGTTGTTACTTTACCTTATGCTATCTTACCTATTAATTGAATGATGGAACCTTTCCCTATAGGTTTCGGCCAAACAAAGAAATGTAGAGTTTGGATGGAGTTAGGGTTTGAAGAATGATGGTTTATGGTTTATTATGAAGTATATATAAAGGTTCAAGCATGTGGTAGAAATTAAGTTACCTATAACCCTAACCTTAAGCACCATGTTTATGTTTGTATGTTTATAATTGGATGCCATGCTTAATAGGGTTTATTTATGAATGTCTTATGTCCTATGCTATGTACTTGAATGGTAGGTAGTATGTTTATGGAAGTCCTACCCATGCATGCTTGAGATAGATACCATGCTTATGTATGAAATGCAATGTTTACCTTATGTATCATGATCATGCAAGTTCTATGGATTAGGATAAGTGTCTAGGCAAACATGTCATGTTCAATGAATATAATGCAATGTTTACCTTATATGCCATGATCATGCAAGCTCTAGGAATAAGAATGATGTTTATGTAAGTAGGCCATGATCTATGAATGAAGATGCATGTTAGGTTCTATGAATGAAGATGCATGTTATGTTTATGAATGAAGATGCATATTATGTTATGAATGAAAGTGTATGCTACGTTTTTTGAATAAAGATGCATGCCATGTTTATGAATAACGGCACGGTCGATGGTCGACGGTACGACGGTATGACGGTTTTGAGGACCGGTAAATGGGCCGATAGACGGGCCGGGTCGTTACGTATGCCATGTCCTATGAATGAAAATGCATGCCATGTTTTTATGAATGAAAATGCATGCCATGTTTTATGAATGAAGATGTATGCCATGTCTTATGAATGATGAAGCATGTAAAGTATTTTACCTTATGAATGGGCTTGTACAAGACCGAAGTATGGGTCCAAGGGATGGGCACCTTAAGAACGTCCCGGTTCTGGACTACCGACTATGCTGTCCACGGTTCTGGCACTACCGAAGCTGTGCAACAGGGATGGGCACCTTTAGAACGCCCCGGTTCTGGGACTACCGACTATGCTGTCCTTACCCTAGTAGGTCGGGGCTCGCGACCTCGTATTTACTTAGGGATGCGCGCTTATAATGTATGCATGTGGTACAAGCCGGGGACCCCAACAATGTGATGATTATGTTTAAGTATTTAAAAGTATGATTTTAAAAGTTAAGCATCCTTATGTATATGCATTAGACTCATGCATCCATTCATGTTATGCATTATGCAATGATAGTCATGTCTTATACTTATGTTTCATGTCAAGAAATATGCATGATAGTAAACGATTTATGCTTATGGTTATGTTAAGAAGATGCTCCATGATATGATGGAAAGTATGCCTATGTTTATGCCATACAGGTTAGTTCATGCTTTATGTTTATGCCATGTATCATGCATGTTAAGAATGTTTCTTTATGTTTATGTTTATGTCATGTATCATGCATGTTAAGAATGTTTCTTTATGTTTATGTTTATGCCATGTATCATGTATGTTAAGAATGTTTCTTTATGTTAGGGTTTATTCCATGTACCATACATGTTAAGAATGTTCCCTTATGTTTATGTTTATGTCATGTATTAGGCCATGTTAAGTTGAATTATGTTTAGGTATATGTCATGTATTATGCTATGCTAAGTTGAATTATGTTCAGGATATGTCATGTATTATTATGCTAAGCTAAGTTGAATTATGTTCAGGATATGTCATGTATTATTATGCTATGCTAAGTTGAATTATGTTCAGGATATGTCATGTATCATGCCATGTAAGTTTATTCATAGTTATGTTCAAGCATAAAGTTATGTTTATGTTTCATGTGCTTATGATTAAGTGATGAATGGTTTTAGTGAGTAGGAAAGAGTCTTACTAATCCTGTGTGCTTATAGTCTTATTTCCTTATACCGCAGATCACGCAAAGGGACTGTTAGGAAGCAGCAGGAGGGCATGAATGCATGTGTGTGGTAGTGACTTGGCCAAGAAAACAATATGTTTACTCGTTTTATGCTAGAACCTTACCTTTACTACTTATGTGCTTGAATGGTGACTTATGGAACTCTATGACATGATGCTAAGTATGATATGATACTAAGTATGAAGTTAATATGCCAAGTTCCCATGTCATTATGTTATGAATGGTAGTAGGGCATGTATGTGTATGTTTAAAGTTATTCCGCTGCCTTATGATGTTCACCTACCCTACTCATGTTAACGTAACACCGCTTTAGGAAAAAAAAAGCGGGCGTTACAGCGTCCTAGCCTACTCTTCTCAGGAGAGCTTACCTTTTTGCCAACCGGCTCCTCCAGTTGGACTTTTGCCCAATCCTCCGGATCAGGTCTTCGTGCCCAATCTACGACCAGGACTTATTGCCCAACCCCCTGGTTAGGTCTTCGGTGCCCAGCCCTCGGCCATGACTTATTGCCCAATTTCTCAAATCAGGACTTCGTGCCCAGTCCGTGACTAGGACTTATGACCCAACCCTAGGTCAGGTCTTCGGTGCCCAGCCCTCTACCAAGACTTATTGCCCAATTGCTCGAATCAGGACTTCGTGCCTAGTTTACCTAGGACTTTTCCTACGCACTTGAGTAACTTTGTTAGATCACAAATGATACTTAACTTTGAACCCTTTGCCAATATCAAAACAAGGTTCGATATGGTGCTTCCGGCACCAACACTAACAACCCTCCCACTACGACGAGGTGTCACCTGTGTATCCTCTGTGACATACGGTGCTGTCACTTGTGGTATGTCCTTTTGTACCATTGGTACTGAAGTAGGGACTTCCCTTGCCAATTCCTCTAGAACAATTTTACTCATGGGCTTGTGGTCCATCACATAGTCTTCTTCTAAAAATCTGGCGTTCATGCTAACGATGACTCTTTGATCTTTAGGACTATAGAATAGACCACCTTTCGTTCCTTTAGGATAGCCTACGAACAAGCGCACTTCTGTACAAGATTCCAACTTATCAGCATCTCCCTTCAGCATATGTGCTGGACTACCCCAAATCCAAATATGTCTCAGACTAGGCTTTTGCCCAGTCCACAATTCTGTGGGCGTAGAGGGTACTAATTTAGATGGTACCAAGTTCAGAATGTATACTGCCGTTTCCAGAGCATATCCCCAGAACGAATTTGGCAACTCAGAGTAACTCATCATCGATCTAACCATCTCCATAAGAGTTCTATGTTAGAGGTTGCAAGGGTGCAAACTTAGTCCCACATTGGAAATCGCATGGTTGGATCATAGGCTTATAAAGGAATATGACATTTCCATTGGCATGAGGCCTTTTGGGAGAACCCAAGAGTAAAACCATGAGGGCTTAGGCCCAAAGTGGACAATATCATGTCATTGTGGAGATATTCTAATTCCTTTTGGTCCTATCAAATGGTATCAGAGTCAGGTTGCTCTTCATGATCTAACCATGTGTGTTAAGCCTTAAATAAAGGATATGTGAGCTCCTGTGTCTTGATCAAGAGGACCAAGTTCTAGTTACGGCTAGATGGTGAGACCTAGTAGGTCTGGTGGACCAAGGGACAGAAAGTCCTGGTGGATCAGACATTAAAAAGCGGGAAAGATTTCCGCTTGTGGTGGGGGCATGTGGTCCTTTGTTTGAGGGGGGGATTGTTAGAGGTTGCAAGGGTGCAAACTTAGTCCCACATTGGAAATCACATGGTTGGATCATAGGCTTATAAAGGAATATGACATTTCCATTGGCATGAGGCCTTTTGGGAGAACCCAAGAGCAAAACCATGAGGGCTTAGGCCCAAAGTGGACAATATCATGTCATTGTGGAGATATTCTAATTCCTTTTGGTCCTAACATTCTATTCCTTCGTTTCGCCACACCGTTCTGTTGGGGTGTGCCAGGTGCGGACAATTGGGATTGAATCCCAGCCTCTGATAAGTAACTCCTAAACTCTCCCAAGAGGTACTCACCACCATGATCAGACCGTAGTGTCTTGATACTTTTACCTTGACGTTTCTCCACATCAGTCTTGAATTCTTTAAACCTGTCAAAGCATTCAGACTTGCGGCGCATCAAGTAAATGTATCCATACCTTGAATAAGCATCTATAAAAGAGACGAAATATTCAAAGTCACCTCTATCCTGGATAGACATAGGACCACACAAATCAGAATGAACCAACTCCAACACATCTTTGGCTCCATGCCCCTTGGCCTTAAAAGGCCTCTTGATCATTTTACCTTCCAAACAAGATTTGCAAGTTGGGAAATCTTCCACCACCAATGAACCCAATGGTTCATCAGTTATCAACCTTTGAATTCTACTTAGGTTAATATGACCAAGCCTTAGATGCCACAGATATGTCTGGTTCATTTTCGAAGGCTTTTTTCCTCTTATTTGAATTAGATGATGAGTTATTAATTTATATTTGCATCATGGGACTTTTTGGTTCGAGAGTGTATAAATTGCCAACCAAAGTACCAAAACAGATAATCTCCCTATTCCTTTTATAACAACTCTGTCATTTAAGGAAATAGAATACCCATCCTTTATTATTTTAGAAACTGAAATAAGGTTCTTTCTAAAACTAGGTACATATAAGCAATTTCTCAAAACCAAACATTTATTATCCTCAAAAGTTAAATAAACATCTCCCACTGTAATAGCCGCCACCTCCGTAGCTAGGGATGACAATTTTCCCCGTGGGTTCAGGGCCCCGTGGGGAAAACCCGAACGAGGCGGGTTCGGGGGACGTTATCGGGTATGAGTTCGGGATTGTGGATTTTTTTTTTCAAATCCCCGCAGTAGATTGGGACGGGTATGGGGATGCTATCCCCATCCCCGAACCTGCTCTAATATCCCCAATAGTATCAATTTTAATAATAATAGTAATACTAATAATAATAATAATTATTATATAATTATATTTTATATAATTTTCATAATATCTGTAGTTAAATTTTAATTAAAAATCAATTTAAAGCGGAGATTGGGGCAGGTTTGGGGATTTAATCCCCACGGGGTTGGGGATGGGGATTCCCCAATTAAGTAAAATCGAGAATTGGGGAGGGGATGGGGATGGCAAACACACCCCCATCCTGCCCTATTGCCATACCGTAGCATTGCCCATGTAGATGGTAATCTCTCCTTTAGCTAGCTGTCGGGTTTCCTGAAACCCCTACAAAGAATTGCAGACATAATCAGTGGCTCTCGTATCTACACACCAGGTACCAGTAGATAACACTGCTAAACATGTTTCAACAACTAAGGCATGCGATTGCCCGGTATCTTGATTCTGGTATTCGAAGAGTTCCCTGAGATTGAGCTTCATGTTATAAGTAGTAGGGAAGGCCTGATGCTGATGTCGCAATGCTTTCGACATGAAAGCCAAAATGCAATACCGCGCTATCTCATTTGCCTTTCTCCACTCCCTATAACTCTCTTTTTCGTCTTCACTAGTATCATCTCTAGGCTTAGGGGAACATACCTCAAAGAGTACAAAATTGTACTCCTCATTAGTCAAGACAAAGTCCATGTTCCGTTTCCAATCTATGTAATTAGGGCCAGTAAGTTGTTTTCTTTTAAAATCATAGCAAGTGGGTTGAAAGTCATTTTGAAAATGTCCTTAAGAATCACAAAGATCAAAACATTAGATTTCAAAAGTTTATTGATTCCTCAAACAATAAAAATTTAAAATCAACCAACACCTCAAAACACCGAGAATATTGCATGCCACGATAGTGTGGACGTATACAAAATTCTATATTTGTAAGAGGAGGTTTTACCCATTAATTTTATTATTTTGTCAACCTTACTTTTTGACAAATAAAATTAATAGTTAGTTCCTCCTTGGCCCTACAAATAATAGCAGTAACTCCGATAGGGAGGATACTATTATTTGCATCTAAGTGTTTACCATTACTCGGTACCAAGGCAATTACTTAGGATTATGTCCCTTCCGATGGGGAAGATCACACTCTCCTAAATAATTTCTTATAACCCCTTTTGACCTAGTGATCCGCAAAACGAACTCATCTGATATGGAGGAAGGCACTCATCGCCAACGCACAAGTTTGTTTGCATCACTAATCAAAATTGTAATGGAGGCCACGGGGATTTAAAAAAAATCCTCTCCCACTTAGTTATTTAACTTGAGGAATTTTTCCTAGCACACAACATGCATATCAATACAAAACCAAGCAATAAATATGGAAAAAACATTTCCAACTATTATGGCCTTTCGTTTTCCAATATGCCTCCCGTCGTGTCGCCACCTCGTCTCCTCCACCTTGATCCATGCGCAAGCCATAGGAGCTCTGAGCCGAGATAAAAAATTATTTTTAATTCACATCCATCAATCCTATACTCCACGAAGAAGTGTACAAAATTCTAGATTGAAAGTAAACTAAAAATAAAGAGTGGCTAAACAATGCCGTATTTAATTACAAAAATTAAATACTAATCTAACCTCGTCAACCCTGAGGATTCAAAAAAATATTACAAACATGTACACACAATTAATCACATACACACATAGCCATAATAGTCGGATCTCATGCCTGCAACCAAAAAGTTAGCCTACGCACATCCTACTATTATCCGGCATAATACATGATTAAAAATGTAACGACCCAGAAAATTCTCTTAATATTTTTTTAAAATATTAAGCATGTCTAGATAATTGTCTGAGGAACCTAGGAATATTAATAAGAACTTTGGCCTAGAAAATCCATGTTTTCTCATTTAAATTGGGAAAAAGGGCACTAATGGGCCTTATATGGGCTTTTTAGTACCATAATTATTGGTGGATTTTAAGTGAAAATTTATATAAATATAAAGGGATTTTAATAAGAAATATTAACATAATTATGGGGGAATTTTTAAGGGATTTTCGGAAATACTAGGAAAATAAAATAAAATAAGTGGAAAAAAAATTGTGCATCTACCAAGGATTGAACCTTGGACCTCTTGTACAACCATGTATGCTCTAACCAACTCACTTAGCAAGGAAATGTTATGAGGGAATGAAGTGAATATTGGTTAAGGCTTAGAAGAAGATGAAGGGTCATGGAGAGACTCTTCATTTACCTCCTTGATGGGCTATAAAGAGGGGGGTTTGGGAGTTACCTTTTCTTTCCATCACTTTGCATTTTCTTCCTCCTCCTTCCCTCATCCTAGCCGAACACCATAAGGAGGAATTGTCCTTGGAAAAGCTTCACAAGAGGGTCTCATCTCCAAGATCTAAAGACTTCCCAAGGATACAAGGACAAGGGGGTTCAAGGGTCCAAAGATTTTACAATTTCCTTCTCTTTTAAGGTTTAAAAATCAAGATCAACCAAGGTAAGACTCCCTCACCTGTGATATAATAGTTCCTTATGTTTTAGCATGATTTATTGGTTGGTTTTTGGACTTGATGTTGAAAGAAACAAAACCAAGCACCCTAGAGACCCTATGGGTTTCGGCCACTAGGTTTTAGGGTCCATGATGATGCTAAAAATCTTGATAATGTTGTTTAATGTTCTCTCATGATGTCTAGAGATTAAATATAATTTTTGAGAATTTTTGGGGTACCCTAGGATACCCTAAGGTTTCGGCCAATATCAATAACCCATGGGTAGGGTTGGGTCTAAAACCTCAAGTGTATGTTTGATGTATTATCATGATATAAGGGAGATGGAGGGTGTTTATGTGAATGTTTCACATGGCCTAGGAACCCTATAGGTTTCGGCCAAGTACCCTAATAGGGTGGAAGGTTAGGATTTATTCCAAGTAAGGGCCCCAATGGCCCTATGGTAAGGTGTGGTTGGTGTTTAACAATTGATTTGGGGATTTTAATGGAATTTGTCCATGCCCCCATGGCCTTGAAGTTTCGGCCAATAGCAAGATTAGGGATAAAGGATTAGGGTTGGCCTTAAGAATGGGATCAAATGTTTCCTATGGCCTAGTATGTATGTATGAGATGTTGTTGGAAAGTTATGTGAAGTTCCATGGACCTATGGTTCCTTGGGGCTTTCGGCCAAGGACCTAACCTAGGGCTAGGGTTGGGTTAAACCTACAAAGATGCTTGTGTATAGGTTACCAAGATGTATGTTTAAGTAAGATGGAAGAAGTTCTATGTTAACCAAACCCTTAGTTATATGTCATGAATTATATGTTAGGTCATAAATGTTTAGACATGTGCCATGATTTATGAATGATATGTATGTATGCCATATCTTATGAATGATATGTATGTATGCCATGCTTTATGAATAATTTGTATGTATGCCATGCTTTATGAATGACGTGTATATATGCCATGTTTAAGAATGAAAATGAAGAATGAAGTTAAAGTTCATGTCTTTAAGGCATAACGATGATGTCAAGTATGATGAATGAATGACTATGCTATGAATGTTGATGAATGAAAAAGCATGTGAAAGCATTTTATTTTATTTTATGGGCTTGTACCGGACCTAAGTAAGGTCCACGGTTCTGGACTACCGATGAAGCTGTCCATGGTTCGGGACTACCGATGAAGCTGTCCTTACGGTTCGGGACTACCGATGAAGCTGTCCTTACCCTAGTAGGTCGAGATTAGCTACCTCGTATTTACTTAGGGATGCGCGCATATGATGTATGAATGTGGTACAAGCCAGGGCCCAATGAATGTTATGATTATGTTCAAGTATTTAAAAGCATGTTTTAAAGATTAAACATCCTTATATATATATGCACAATTGTCACATGCATCCATTCATGTTATGCATTATATTATGAAAAGTATATTTATGAAAAGTATGTTTAGGAAAAGTATGTTTATGCAAGGTATGCTAATGCAAAGTATGTTCATGCTAGATTATGATGCCATGATTTAATTATGTTTATGCTAAGTTAGAATGCCATGATTTTATTTATGTTCATGCTAGATTATGATGCCATGATTTAATTATGTTTATGCTAAGTTAGAATGCCATGATTTTATTTATGTTCATGCTAGATTATGATGCCATAATTTAATTATATTTATGCTAAGTTAGAATGCCATGATTTTATTTATGTTCATGCTAGATTATGATGCCATGATTTAATTATATTTATGCTAAGTTAGAATGCCATGATTTTATTTATGTTCATGCTAGATTATGAAGCCATGATTTAATTATGTTTATGCTAAGTTAGAATGCCATGATTTTATTTATGTTCATGCTAGATTATGATGCCATGATTTAATTATGTTTATGCTAAGTTAGCATGCCATGATTTTATTTATGTTCATGCTAGATTATGATGCCATGATTTAATTATGTTTGTGCTAAGTTAGAATGCCATGATTTTATTTATGTTCATGCTAGATTTTGATGCCATGATTTAATTATGTTTGTGCTAAGTTAGAATACCATGATTTTATTTATGTTCATGCTAGATTATGATGCCATGATTTAATTATGTTAGTGTTAAGTTAGAATGTCATGATTTTATTTATGATCATGCTGCCATGATGTAATTATGTTTGTGCTAAGTTAGGATGTCATGATTTTATTTAGGTTCATACTAAGAATGTTTATGAGGTTATGCTTATTATGTTTATGTCTTTGGCAAGTACTATGTCATGCCATGAATGTTTTAAGTTTATGTTTATGCCATGCTACGAATGTGATTAAGTTTATGTTCATGCCATGTCGAATGTATGCTAAGTGAGCATGAAGGCTTATATTCTAAGTAAAGCACTAAGTATGATAATGTTTCATGTGCTCATGATTAAGTGATGAATGGTTTTAGTGAGTAGGAAAGAGTCTTACTAAGCCTGTGTGCTTATAGTTTTATTTTCTTATACCGCAGATCACGCAAGGGGACAGTAAGGAAGCAGCAGGAGGGCATTAAAGCATGTGTGTGATAGTGACTTGGCCAAGAGACCATATGTTTGCTCGTCTTACGATAGAACTTTACCTTTACTATTAAGTACTTGAATGTGACTGTATGACATGATGCTAAATATGACATGATATGATGCTAAGTATAAAGTTAATATGCCAAGTTCCCATGTTATGATGCTAGGAATGGTAGTAAGTGCATGTAGGTGTAAGTTTAAAGGTTTCCGCTGCATCATGATGTCTACATGCCCTAAGTATGTTAACGTAACGCCGCTTTATGAAAAGAAAAAAAAAGCGGGCGTTACAAAAAACATGAAAGTAACCGAATCATAAACATATAAAACTGGAAACTGGCGCTCTGATACCAATTGTTGGGTTTTAGGCCCTTGGATGGTGCGCATGGAACTTATTCGTTGCCGTGTCCACGGATTAAAATTTCATTAATTGAAATTAATCTGGGCACAAACGATACTTTCAAACGACCATTTTGTTGTCGTGCTAATGACTTGAGCGATCGCTTGAACAAATTTGTTGTTCAAGCAATTCGACTCTTCTAGTCGGTTAGCCGCGGAAAAGACAACAATGTAAGATCGTCGATTTTTGTGTTTACAATCGGGGTCCAAGTTAATTAACAAAACAATTAACTAATGATGAAGCGAGAACAAAGAACAAGAATGAATAAAATAAATTCATACCTCTTGATCTTCTATTGTATGACCTCCCTCTACATGGACATCATGTAGGCAACGATCTCCCAAGAATTGAAGCCACCAAGACCACTCTTCTTCTTTCTTCTTGTTGCGCCAACTACAAAGGAGAACTTCTCCTTCTTCTCCTCTTCTTGCCGCCGGCCAAACAAAGGAGACAAGGTCTCCTTGCGCCGCCCCTTTTTCTCCCTCTTTATCTTGTATCGAACACCAAGGAGGGAAGGTCCTTCCTGTTGGTGCAGATTGCACCCAAGTCAAACCTGTGTTTTGATATTGGCAAAAGGGTTCAAAAGTTAAGGGTTAATTGTTGTCTAACAGGTCTCTTGAGTGTACAGGAAAAGCCCTAGCAAAGGAATGCTAGGCACTGGCGAAGGACTGCCAGACAGGAAAAGCCCTAGCGAAGGAATGCTAGGCACTGGCGAAGGACTGCCAGACAGAAAAAGCCCTAGCAAAGGACTGCTAGGCTCTGGCGAAGGACTGCCAGAATGGACAAGCCCTAGCGAAGGAATGCTAGGCACTGGCGAAGGGCTGCCAGAAGAAAAGACCTAGCGAAGGGCTGCTAGGCACCAAGCGAAGGGCAGCTTGGTACCTCAAGACCTGGCGAAGGACTGCCGGGCAAAAGTCCAACTGGAGGAGCCGGTTGGCACCAGGTAAATTCTCCCGAGAGGAGTAGGTGAGGACACGTTCCCCTTGAGGGAACATTAGGCGTCGGTTCGACCTAGGGCTCCATTTTGGAGACCAAAGTCAGAACCAAGACAGCTGAGGCTGTATAATCTATTATTTTATTGTTTTATTGTGTTTTGGACTAACCCTGGATGCAGGACCGAAGGAACGAGTGTCTGCAGCTCAGAGTGCCTCAAAGGAGTGAGGCAACAGCTGACCAAGGAGCCCGGAGTGTCCCGGGCGCCCCCATGGTGAACACAAAACACAACAAGACAAGAAAGACTTCGACAGTACATACCCAGGGCGCCCCCGTTGTCCCGGGCGCCCCCATTGCAAACCAACTCTGCCGCGTCTGCGCTACACGCCCAGGGCGCCCCCGCTGTCCCGGGCGCCCCCAGCCAGACTTCCGAGGAGACCTCAGCGCTGCGGATAAGAGCTGGCCGAGTCAACCAGGGCGCCCCCAGCGTCCAGGGCGCACCAGTCAAAGGGTTATCCCAAGTTCTTAGGGATAAACCCTTGACCGCGCCTTTTGGGGATCAAGCGCCACGTGGGGGGCGCCCCCGTCGACCAGGGGGCCCCCAGGCCCTATATAAAGGGCCCTCGACCTCCTTCTTCAGAGCATCAATTGATTCGACACTTCTGCGCTCTTCTGCTTCCGCGACATGCTCCAGAAATCTTCCAACTCGAGCTGACGACGTTCCGCTGCTCCGAAACTTCGATCTACACCGGACGTCAGTAACGAAGAGCTGTATTTAAAGTTTACTAAACTGTTCTTGTTATAATCTTTCTTGTAAACTTTTACGAACTTATAGAATTGCCCGCAGAAAACGGTCAACGACCGTGGGCCTTGGAGTAGGAGTCGACCCAGGCTCCGAACCAAGTAAACCGACTGTGTTTGCATTGTTCTGTTTTTCTTTTATTTCCGCTGCGCACCCGCTCTTTTTAAATCCGAACGATTTGCGACATTCACTCCCCCCCCCCTCTCTCGCAATTCTCGATCCAACACTTCCCTTATGGTTGCTGCTGGCCAAGGAGAAGAGGAGGAGGAGAGGTGGCCGAAAACCCTAGCCCCTAGGGTGAGGGTGCGCCGGTGCTAAAGGAGAGGAGAGGAGAGGAGAAAAGAAAGAATAAAACCAAGAGATTGGATTAAACCAAAAAGTTATGTTTTGGGCCTAGGCTTCATGAGGTATTTATAGGCTACAATAGGGACCATGAGGAGGAGTTGGTTCTTGGCCACCTAAAGGATTTTTTTAGCCACAAAAATTTTTAGCCACAAAAATTTTTATGGCAAACCGGATTCGTTAATAATGATCCAATCCACTAAAAGGTCATTATTGAATTACCTCACCAACCCCCATACTAAAATATGGGTTCCAATATATTATTTGTACAAAATTCTCCCCGTGTTTAAGATATCGCATGTCTGTTAATTAATTAATTAATCTGATAATTAATTAATTAACCTCTAACTCCATGAGTAGTACCACTTAACCTTATTATCATGCTGGACCAAGTCCACCTGCATGATTTACATGATAAAATTTATGAGCTCCTCAAGGGGACATCATCATCCTAATATAGGACACGGTTTCCTCCTATAATCAACGACACACCATGCAAATAATATTATTTCCCAATTTATCGAGCCTATTGATTTAACAAATAAATCTCGCCCATTGGTAAATCAAAGAAATAAATATTAAGTACATGTGCCCGTTATTATATCGGGATTAAGAGCATGTACAAAATAATATCTTGAGGTCTGATTCAATTATATAGTCAGTATAAATTGAATCACCTCAAAGACGGTCCGCTCAATACACTCAAAGCGTACTAGTGTAACTCTATGGTCAAGACAAACCATATCAAATTACACTACAACCATGCCAATGGTTTGTCCAAGACCATCTAGGTTGTGAGCCTCTTCTAATACTCTACAAGGTGTTGGTGCAGAATGCACCTAAGTCAAACCTGTGTTTTGATAATGGCAACATAGGTCAAAAGTTAAGTCTTTCTTGTTTTCTAACAAGTTAATCAAGTGTGCAGGAAAAGCCCTAGCGAAGGACTGCTAGGCACTGGCAAAGGAATGCCAGGAAAGAAAGCCCTAGCGAAGGATTGCTAGGCAACTGGCGAAGGACTGCCAGTATCAAGCCCTAGCGAAGGACTGCTAGGCTCCAGGCGAAGGACAGCCTGGGACTGAAGCCCTACCGAAGGACTGCTAGGCAACTGGCGAAGGACTGCCAGTTTACAAGACCTGACAAAGGACCGTCAGGCAAAAGTCCAACCAGAGGAACGGTTGGCATCAGGTAAATTCTCCCGAGAGGAGTTAGTGAGGACGCGTTCCCCGTCGAGGGAACAGTAGGCGTCGGTTCGACCTAGGGCTCCATTTTGGAGACCAAAGTCAGAACCAAGACAGCTAAGGCTGTATACACTAATATTTTATTGCTTTATTGTGTTTTGGACTAACCCTGGATGCAGGACCAAAGGAAAGAGTGTCTGCAGCTCAGATAGCCTCAAAGGAATGAGGTAGTAGCTGAGTAGGGCACCCGGAGTGTCCCGGGCGCCCCCAAGGGGCATACAAAACAAGTAAAGACATGCTGGGCCGAATACATGCTGGGTCGTGCGCCCCCGTGCTCCCGGGCGCCCCTGCTGCTCCCGAGCGCCCCCTGCGTTGCGGGCGCCCCCATGCGCAACCTCGAACTCGAACCCCTCGAAGCCAAGGAGATAGGACTTTGACCCGGTCAATCCGGGCGCCCCGAGCGCTCCGGGCGCCCCGGTCAAAACGGATCCAGAGGATAGACGCTGACCGAGACCTCTGCGGATCAAAGGCCACGTGGGGGGCGCCCCCGACGTCCCGGGCGCCCCCAGGCCCTATAAAAAGGGCCTTCAACCAAGGCTTCAACACAACTGTTCTCTCAACGCCCAAAAGATCTTCTACGCTCGTGCCTTGCTCCGGAAACACTCCAACTCGAGCCGACGACGTCCCGCTGCCCCGAAAGAGTCAATCCACTCCGGACGTCGGTAACGAAGATCGAATTTTTTATTATTATTGTTAGTACACTTACTTGTAATAAATTATTGTAAACTGTTTTGCGTGAATATAGAATTGCCCAAAGTAAACGGTCAACGACCGTGGGCCTTGGAGTTGGAGTCGACACAGGCTCCGAACCAAGTAAATCGACTGTGTCTTTGTGCTGTGATTGTTTTATTTTATTTCCGCTGCGTATGTGCTCTTTACGAAAATCCGAACGATTTCCGATATTCACCCCCCCTCTATCGGTTTTCTCGATCCAACAAGTGGTATCAGAGCGGGGGAGTTCAAACCTGGTGCAACCACCAGTTTGAAATTTTTTTCAGATTTTTATTTTCTATTTTTTTTAAATTTCTCGCTAAATATTTCGTTCGTTTTTTTTAGGCGAGGTTGGTGCAACACCCCTCGTTATTTAATTTATCCAGCACTGCTAATCCAAGACCTAGTCTTGGAAAATCTTTTAAGTTTTCTTTTTCAGACTAAATGGCCATGCAAGAGGGATTCAGCACCGCCAGACCTCCACTCTTCAGTGGAGAAGACTTTTCTTACTGGAAAAGTCGTATGGATGTCCACCTGAAAACTCAGGTGGACATGTGGATCATTATCCAGTCCGGTCTGGAGATCCCCCGAAATGCCGAAGGACTTCCTCAGAACTACTCTGAATGGGACAACGCCCTAAAGCGAAAGATAGAAGCCGACGCAAAAGCTACTCAGACTCTTCAATGCGGATTGACGAAAGAGGAGCTGAACCGCGTGGACCCCTTCAACAGTGCAAAGGAGTTGTGGACAAAACTGATCGAGCTGCACGAAGGGACTTCAGATACTCGGATCAGCAAGAGGGATCTGCTACTAAACAAACTCTACACCATCAAGATGGCCGACAACGAAACAGCAGCCCAGCTCCACGCACGAATCCAAGAGGTAATGAACGGTCTTCACACAATAGGTCACAAGGTTGAAAACCGTGACCTAATAAGGTATGCTCTAAACGCCTTCCCTAGAAACACCTTGTGGGCATCAATGGTAGATGCATACAAGGTCTCTAGAGATCTTTCTAAAATAAAATTAGATGAATTGTTTTCCGAACTAGAACTGCACGAACAAACTAACACCAATATGGTCGAGAAAGGTATTGCTTTCGTTGCAGGTAAAACTGGAAGGACAACGAAGAAGAAGCCTGAACCTGAACCCGAGTCTAACTCTGACTCAGACTCAGAAGACGAAGAAGAAGAACAAACTAAGCTGGTTCGGCTCGCTCGAAGCTACTACAAGGAGCTGAAGAACCGAACCAACAAACGGAAAACCGGTCGAAGAAAGGACGAACCAACTGAACCCGCGAACAAGCCTAATGTGACCTGCTACGAGTGTAAGAAAAAGGGCCACTACAAGTCAGAGTGCCCTAACCTAAAGGAGACAAAAAGGACGAGAAGAAAGAAGGCACTGCAAGCAACCTGGGACGAATCATCCTCAGAAGAAGAAGAAGAGACACCCCAGTCCAATCTCCTAGCTCTGACCGCCTCAGATAAAGTCGAGACTGAGTCAGAAACAGAACAAGAGGACGGCGAGCTGACCTTCACAGAAGACGGAGAAATTAAGGTAACTGGTTTTAATAGATTGCAATTAAGTGAGTTAATTTCATTTCTTTCTCGAGATTTGGCCAAAGCCAAACTCCGAGTCGAATCCCTCCGACAGGAAGTAAAACTCCTGAAAGAGGAAGCTGACTCTAAACCCTTAACCGAGAAGGTTCAGGAAGGAACTCCTACTCAAGTTGAAAAACTTGAAAAGGAAAAATCCTCCCTGAAAACTCAGGTTAAGGATCTTAGATCAGCATTAGAACGATTTACATCTGGTTCCAAAGGTCTTGACATGATCCTTGGAAAACAGAAATCAGTTCTAAATCGATCCGGATTGGGCTATAGAACCAAATCTCGGCAAAGATCATACCTTGCTGTACTGAATCAGTCCAGAGGTAAAATTCAGGCATGGGTACCTAAACTATACCTGAACAAACCGACTGGATCAAATCAGTATTGGATCCCCAAGGACAAGATTCACATCTTGCCTAACCATCACCGTGGTTTTAGTCCAGGGGGAGCCAAACTGAAAACTATTTTCATTATTAGATAAACTTGTTATTATTTATTTAAATTGCTTGCTTGATTGATTATTTAATTTCTGCAATATACCATGCTTAGACTTAGGCTAGCTTAAGGACTAAACAAACTTAGCTGAAATTTGACAACATAGTATTGGGTGGAGGTGAGATGATAGTACGTTAGGGAAGCCAATTTGGCAGAACTAGCCGAAGCTACCGATCCAAGACCCAAACTAGTTAGACCAGAAATTTGTCAAAGAATTTTTGAAAATGAAATTTCATTAAAAGGCTTTGTCAAGGAAAGGGTGGATGATCCCATAAGGCTACGGCCAAAGAAGGCCTAGTGCCTCGCCAAGACCTGGAAGCCAATTTCTGAAATTCAAATTCAAATTAATTTTTGTCATATTCGAATCTAACACAAAAATTCAGTTATTTGTAGATTTAAACTTCTGTTGAAAAATTTAATTGTTTTCAAAATTTAATTATTTTTAAATAAACTTTCAACTTCCAAAACTATTAAAACCTGTCTCACAAAACCTATAAGGTTAACGTGATTAAAAACCCTAGACTGGGTGAGACAGCAGGATTAAGACTAAATTGGAAATTCTTTTACCTATAGGATGAGATATTCTTGTATTTGTCAAAATCATGGTCAAACCATGATTAATACAGTCAAACCATGGTCAAAGCGGTCAAAGCAGTCAAACCATAGTCAAACCAATTTAATCATGGTCAAAAGATGACAAGACACAAAGCTTGTCCCTTTCTATACAAAGCCGGGCGCCCGGGACCACACGGGCGCCCCCCCATAGCTTTTTCGTTCCCCGAGACAGAAAAGCTGCCTTGCCCTTGACCAGGGCGCCCGGAACCACGCGGGAGCCCCCATCACCTCCAATGCAGCCAAAGCTACAAAAGCAACCTGTTGAGGGCGCCCGGGCTGTCCCGGGCGCCCCCAACCAGTCCTTCACACTGCCTTTGGCAGTAACCCTGACCAGGGCGCCCGGAAGCTCCCGGGCGCCCCCACGAGTTTGCCTATAAAAGGCACCCGAACCTCCTTCACTTCCCACACCAAAATCAACCTTCTTCTCCACTTCTTACTCTTCAAGAAGAACTTGCAAGTCCTCTTTCTCAACTATGCCTCCCCGAGCCGTCCGGTATGATTATTATTTCTATTGCATTTAAATATATTCCATGCAATATCTTTATTCTTCATTTAACTCTCTTAACTTAGAAGACGCCGACCAAACCCAGCCAACCCCGGTGCCCAACCTAGTCCCGACCCTAGATTTCCTAATCTAGAGTTATGTAATAGGTTCGCACAAACAATCTACAAGCCTATTAAAACGAGTTATCTCAATAGGCACTTTTTTACCCAATCATGCCCTGTCGCCATGAACATCATCAACTTCTATCAATTGGACAATCTTGTCTTCTGCACGCATACCATTAATGAATCTTTATGCGCAGAATTTTACAATAATATTGTTCGACAAGATAATCTTATGTTTCACACCACTGTCCAAGGGATTCCTTTGACCATCACCCCTACTCTGTTAAACCGCTTCCTAGGACTGCGACCCTCTCAGTCCACATTCTGCTATATCCTCCTAGGAACCCCCATTTGATCCTCCCTACTCAGATATTACCCTAGATACCATTCACTCCTATTTTTTAGGGCAGACCTCCCCGCAAACAGACGCTTCCAAGCTGTTGAACTTCAGGCCCAGAACTATGCCTTGTATAGAGTTCTGGTCCGCTGCATCCTACCACTCTCTACCAGAGACCTAGGGACTATGCGACCCTTTCATGCTTTCCTTCTTTATGCCCTAGTCCATCACCTTGACCTAGACATTGGACTCCATATGTTTCATACCATTCTGCATGCGTCCAGTGTCACGACCCAGGGACGAGTGCGACACCATATTGCCACATCATCACATCCCTCCTTCATCACCACGGTCGGGACATTACCGTTGGTGAAATTTCCGCTATGACCGACTTTGACGAAATAGGATTTAGGAACTTTTCCTTAGCGGGTCTAGAGGTGTCGGCCACCGGGGTTCTTAGTTGGAGACGACAGCAGGCCGGAGCACCAGTCGACTCAAACGAGGAGGTTGAAGTCGATGTTGGAGACATAGCTGCAGCCGCCCGAGCACACATCGACGAGCCCGCTCCACCGACACTCTACCAGAGAGTGATGCATTTAGACACAAAGGTTCAGAGTCTCCGAGAGGAAGTCGAAGCCTACCACCTAGAGCAGATGGAAGCTCGTCGAGCCGATCGAGAAGTGGCTGACGCACGATACATAGAGATGATGGCACGATTCGATGCATGGCAGCCTGGCCCGTCTGATCATCCCGGTCCTTCGTCTTAGATTTACTTATATTGTACCTATT